>VZQC01002896.1:1535333-1549112 GCA_009823505.1 Rhizomys pruinosus
AGAGCAGAAATCAATGAAATAGAAACAAAGAAAACAATACAAAAAATCAATGAAGCCAAAAGTTGGTTCTTTGAAAAAATAAACAAGATAGACAGACCTCTAGCCCAGTTAACAAAAAGAAAGAAGGAACAACTCCAAATCAATACAATCTGTGATGAAAAGGGAAATATCACAACGGACAAGGAAAAGATCAAGAAAATTATATGGGAATATTACAAGAACCTATATTCTACCAAGTTTGAAAATCTATTTTTTTGTATTTTTGAGACAGGGTCTCCCTGTTGCCCCAGCTATCCTGGAACTCACTCTGTAGACCAGGCTGGCCTTGAACTCACAAAGATCCACCTGCCTCTGCCTCCCAAGAGCTAGGACTAAAGGCGTGCACCACCACGCCCAGCTTAAATTCTTATAAAGAAATTTTGACCCCCTGGGGCTGGAGAGATGGCTCAGTTGTTAAGAACATTGGCTACTTTTGCAAAGGACCAGGGTTTGGTTCCTAGTGTATACATAGTGGCTAACAACTATTGGTAACTTCAGTTCCAGGGGATCTGACACCCTCTTCTAACCTCCATGGCACTGTATGGTATGTGATGCACTTACATCCATGCATCCAAAACATTCATATACATAAAATAAAAATCAATGAAATACATTTTTTAAACCAAAACAATAGCAAAAGCTTAAATGACCGAAATGGATTTTTCCAGGCTCTATAAAAACAAATGGAGTAGAAAAAAAAAACAACAACAAATGGAGTGACTGGAGTGACTGAAGACAAAGAGGAAGAAGAGGCTATTCACAACCCTGGTACACTGGCCTCCTCCTGGTCCTATTCAGGGAGTTACATAGGGCACCACTTGGCTAGAGGTTCCCAGGCCTGTATGACTACAACAAAGAGAGAAGACACAATTGGGAGGTTCTAGTTAATCACCAGTTTAGGAAATTCTGGCTCTGATTTATTTGGGGAAACACGCTCAGTCCAGAGCCTCAGCTACAATATAAGGAGAAAAACCTAAAATATTCAAAAGCTCTCAGGACCTGGCCCCTGACATCCTCATCCTGTAAGTGGATCCCTGAAGCACACCCTGCATCTCTGCCACAGATCAGTCATGTTAAGACTTGCCAGAGTCTCCATCTACTCCCCCAGCACTTACTGAGGCTTAACATGATCAAAATGCTATGCCTGGTACCACAGATGGTAAAAGACTACACAGCCCCGGCTGAAAGAAGACTGAAATTTAGTGCTATGAAGATTGACTTGGAATTGACTAAGAAAAGTCATGAGATAGTATAAGACACTAGCTTGGGAAAAAGAAAAAAAAAGCCAGAGGGGATCATCAAGACAATTTGTTGTGTAAAGGTATGAGCCTCCAAGCCTGACACCCTGAGTTTGATCCCTGGGATTTACAAAGTTATAGAACAGAATCAACTGCATATTGTCCTCTGACACCTACACAAGTGCTGTGGCCCATGCATGCCCACAGAAACATACAAATACATAAACTTTTTTTTTTAATTTTAAAAAGGAAAACAAGCCGGGCGTGGTGGCACACGCCTTTAATCCTAGCACTTGGGAGGCAGAGGCAGGTGGATCTCTGTGAGTTCAAGGCCAGCCTGGTCTACAGAGAGAGCTCCAGGCCAGCTGGGACTTAAAGGGAGACCCAGTTTCGAAATTACANTGTGAGTTCAAGGCCAGCCTGGTCTACAGAGTGAGCTCCAGGCCCGCTGGGGCTACAGGGAAACCCTGGCCCAAAAAAAACAAAAAAAAAAAAAAAAAAAAAAAAAAAAGGAAAACAGGCAGGATTTTGGTAAGCAGTGAGTGGGGGGGGGGTGTAGACAGTAGCAAGCACAGACAAACGCTAGGACAAGGCGTGGCACAGGTTCTGAGCTGTGCAAAGGCAGGCCAAGAAAAGGTTTCAGAATGTCACTCTAAGAGGGACAGAGGACTACATGCTGTAGGGTGGGAGATATCCTCGGGACCTTCCCAGGAGCCCATCATAGGGAAAGGTGGGGTCACATGTACAGCTAGTCTTACTTACCTTTTCTGAATGAGTCCAGGGTGAACATTGCTGGCCAGGAGAGAAAGTTGGAATCCTGAAAAGGAGGGTCAAAAGGCAATGAATGGTTAGTTACTATTTCTGGTTCAAGAGTCTGCAAAGACTTCGATAGCATAAATAGCACTGTCGAGAGGATGAGAAGAATGAAGTCTTCACTAGCGAGCCTCACTGCTGCTCTCCAGGCGTAAGAAAGTGAAGGCCAATTCTACTCTAGAGCAATTATGTGCTGCTGCTTTCTACCTGACAGTTTTCTTCTTTTTGCTGTCCTAAAACTCCCTGAGTCCTGTTAAACAGAAAGGACAAAAATATAGTCCCACCTCATTACAATACTTGAAGATTTCCTTGGGATTTCAAGAACTTAAATTCCACATGGATCTCCTGTTGCATGTGGCATCAGGAAACAGCACTGAGGACTGCCTGAAGGACAAACAAACCTTGTTGCTCTTGTGGAAGAACAAAATTCAGACCCATATGGAGATTAACAACCAACTGTAATTCCAGCTCCAAAGAGCCCAACACCTCTGTCTCCTTGGGTAACTGCACTCGTGTGTACAACTTCTCAAGTTTGGGGCTGGAAAGGTGGTTCAGGGGTTAAGAGCATTTTTGCTGTGCTTCCAGAGGTCCTGACTTTGATTCCCAGCACCACATAGTGTCTCTGTCACCTCTTCCTCCTTTTGTGGACACTACACACCTACCAGTACACATACCACCAATCGAAACACTTATACAAATAAAAATAATTAATTTAAAATTTACACACACACACACACACACACACACACACTAGATGTGTGGCATACGCCTTTAATCCCAGTACTTGGGAGGGAAAAGCAGGCAAATTTCTGTGAAATCAGAGCCAACCTGGTCTCCATAGCAAGTTCCTGGCCAACCCAGGAAATCCTGTCTCAAAAAGACACCCAAAAAAGTACATATATAAGATATCTACATACACACACATATTCCTCAAGTCCGTAGGAATGAGATTGGTATCAAAGAGTAAGCATATGAAGTTTCAGAATAAAAGTTTTTTTATAGGGGGCTAGAGAGCTGGCTCAGCAATGAAAAGCACTTGTTTTTGCAGAAGACTAAGGTTCAGTTCCAAGCACCCACATGACAATGGCTCACAACCATCTGTAACTCCAACTACAAGGAATCTGAAACCTTCTTCTGGCCTCCATGGGCCCTGAATACATGCAGGCAAAACACTCATACACATAAAATAAATAAAAATATTTTTACGACCTGGAAGGATGGCTCAGCAGCTAAGAGCAGTAACTGCTCTTATAGAGGATCCAAGCTCAATTCCCAGCACCCACATGGCAGCTAACAACCATCCATAACTCCAGTTCCAGGGGATGCAACACCTCTGACGTCCACAGGCATTGTACCACATGAGTGCACATGCAACCAATACACTCATACACGTAAAACAGCAATAAAAATTTTTTTTTTAATTTTAAGGATCTTTAGAGTGGAGTTTCAATGAAATAAATGATAAATGTAGAATCAGAGCCAACATGTGGGTGCTGGGATTTTATCCTGGGTCCTCTGAAAGAGGAGCCATTGCTCTTAACCACTGAGTCATCTCTTCAGCCCCATTTTGCTTGGGCTCTTTGGGACAGGGTCTCATACAGCCCAGGCTGGCCTCAAACTCACTATGTAACCTGTAGCCCAGGAAGGCCTTCAACTCTTGATCTTACTGCCTCCACCTCTCAAGTGCAAAGATTACAAGTGTGTGCCACCATGCCCGGTTTTTATTAGTATATTTAACTGAGGAATATAATTAGAGATGACCAAGGATTGGAGGAGAATAACACCTATAGTTTAATAATTTTGTTTCATGAAATACTCGGACTCTGACTTAGAGATTTTTTAAATAATGTATTCCTGAATTAGGTGCAATAACTTTTACTGGATTTATTTTTAAAACATCTACTTAAAGGCTGGGTATGGTGGCACATGCCTTTTATCCCACCAGGTAGAGAGAGGCATCTGAGATTGAGGCCAGCCTGGCCTACATAGTTCCAGGCCAGCTGCTGCTGCAGGGAGACCCTGTCTCAAAAAGAAAGTTAAAAAAAAAAAACCCAAAACTCAATGTTTTAGTACATTTGGTTAAGGTCCAACATTGCTAGGAGTCTGGTGGGCTTATATACCTATTCTGACTGCCACTCCTGCTCATTCTCAACAACTGGGGTTATAGGGAATAGAGAGCTAATCTGGGACCAAATCTTTCAAGTCTGCCCCATGGCCTCTTCTTCCCTAAAGACGCTGGGAATTTCAGGCAGTAAGATATAATATTCTCAGAGAAAAAACTTCAATATAATACCAATGGTGATACCATTTACTTTAAGAAGTTAAGTTACATTTTGAGGGGCTGGAGAGATGGCTCAGTAGTTAAGAGCACCGACTGCTCTTGCAGAGGACCCAGGTTCAATCCCCAGCACCGACATGGCGGCTAAGAACCATCTTTAACTCCAGTTCCAGGGGAATCCGACACCCTCTTCTGACCTCCGCAGCTCTGCACGACATGGGTGCACCAACCTACATGCAGACAGTACACTCACATGCATTAAAAAAAAAAAAGTTACATTTTGAGCCAGGTATGGTGGTGCACCCGTTTTTAATCCTGCTGCCTCAGGGGAGGCAGCAGCAAGTGGATCTGTGTAAGTTTAAGACCAACTGGGGATATGGCTCAGCAGTTAAGAGCACTTGTTGGTCTTGTAAATGACCTGGGTTAGGTTCCCAGTACTTATACCAAGGCTTATAAACTCCACTTACAGGAGATCCACTGCTTCATCTGGCCTCTGCAGGCAATAGGCATCCACATGGTATGTATGTGTGTGTGTGTGTGTGTGTGTGTGTGTGTATATATATATATATATATATGAAAACATTCATATTCATTAAATAGTCAAAATTACATTCTACAAACTCTTTCTATGGAAATTAAAATAAAAAGCATATAATATATGTTTGAGTGTTTTAAAATGTAAACTATCTTACCTGATTTATTAAGGTGGTGCATGCCTTTAATCCCAGGACTCAGAAGGCAGAGGCAGGCAGATCTCTGTGAGTTCCAGGCCAGCATTTTGATATTTTGATATTTTGAGTCAGGAGGACCCTGACTCAAAAATATCAAAAAAAGACAACTAGGGCTGGAGAGATGGCCTAGCGGTTAAGAGCACCGACCGCTCTTGCAGAGGACCCAGGTTCGATCCCCAGCACCCACATGGCGGCCGAGAGCCGTCTGAAACTCCAATTCCAGGAGAACTCCAGCTCCAGGGGAATCCGACACCCTCTTCTGACCTCCGAGGCGTTGCACGACACGGGTGCACAGACTTGCATGCAGGCAGTACATTCATACACATACAGAAATAAATAAAATTAATTAAAAAAAAAAAGACAACTATACTTTATTTGGTATTGGGAATTATACCCAAGAATTTGTGCATGCTCTACAAGTGATCGATCAATAAGCTATATCCCTAGCACAGAAAAAATATTTTCTAGCTAAGAGATCATAAATTTGCATGTAAACAGACTCTGGGATTTGATTTTTATTTTTTGTAAGTTTTGATACAAAGTCTCACTCTGTAGCCTAGGCTGCTGGAACTCACTATGTAACCCAAGCTGGGCTTGAACTGGAAGGAATCTCCTACCTCAGACTCCTGAGTGCTGGAATTGCAGGCATGATTTATCACGCCAGGCTAGGTTTTGCTTCTTAAAAGTTTTGAGGTCTTGGGGCTGGAGAGATAGCCTAGCGATTAAGAGCGCCGACTACTCTTGCAGAGGACCTGGGTTAGATCCCCAGCGCCCACATGGCAGCCAAGAACTGTCTGAAACTCAAATTCCAGGAGAACTGCAGTTCCAGGAGAATCCGAGACCCTCTTCTGACCTCCGAGGCAATGCATAACATGGGTGCACAAACCTGCATGCAGACAGTACATTCATACACATAGAAAATAAATAAATAAATGAAAGTTTTGAGGACTTGGGGCTGGAGATGGCCTAGCGGCTAAGAGCGCCAACTGCTCTTGCACAGGACCCAGGTTCGATCCCCAGCACCCACATGGCAGCTGAGAACCGTCTGTAACTCCAATTTTAGGAGAACTCCAGTTCCAGGGGAATCCGACACCCTCTTCTGACCTCCACAGCACTGCACAACCGATGCACAAACCTACATGCAGACAGTACACTCGTACACATAAAAAATAAAAATTAAAAAAAATTCCTTAAAAAAAAAAGGTTTTGTCTTTTTTTTTTTTT
The DNA here is from genome assembly GCA_009823505.1 of Rhizomys pruinosus. Lineage (NCBI taxonomy): Eukaryota > Metazoa > Chordata > Mammalia > Rodentia > Spalacidae > Rhizomys > Rhizomys pruinosus. The sequence continues at coordinate 1,541,657 of VZQC01002896.1, forward strand.
TGTATGTATATGAATGTACTGTCTGCATGTAGATTGGTGCACCCGTGTTGTGCAATGCCTCGGAGGTCAGAAGAGGGAATTGGATTCCCCTGGAACTNCTGAGCCCTCTCCAGCCCTCATTTCAATCAATTTTTATGTACATGAATACAACTTAACTTCGGCCAGACTGCTATGGGATGACTTTGGAGTCATCCAAAGTCAGTACATTCATACACATAAGAATCAAAATCGAATAATTAAAAAAAAAAAAATTTTTAAAAAAAATGATACTCACCTGGGCCTGGGAGAGATAGCTCAGCTTAAGAGCACCGAACTGCTCTTGCAGAGAACCCGGGTTTGTTGGTTCCACAGCACCCCACAGGGAAGGCTAAGAAACCTCATTAAAGCTGGGGGATGGTTGTGGTGTGCACGCATTTACAGTCCTGAGCACCAGAAGGCCCAGAGGCGGCATGATCTCTGAGATTCAAGTCCAGCCGGTCTACAGAGTGGCTCCAGGCCAGCTGGGGCTGTAGGGCGACGTCTCCCCCCCCCCCCACCCGTCCCCCGCAAAAAAAAAAAAAAAAGAACGGATACTCCTGTCAGGCATGGTGTACATGCGCCTGTAATCCCAGCACTTAGGGGCCAGGCAGCATGGCAAGTGCAGATCCCTCTGTGGAGTTCAAGGCAGGCCTGGTCTACTAGTGAGTTAAGGGACAGCTGGGGGCTCAGAAAAAAAAGAAGTCCAAAGAAAGACAAAAAAAAAAAAATAAAAACAAAAAATGACACTCCGTGGCTGGAGAGATGGCTCGAGTGGTTAAGAGCACCACAATGCTTGCAGAGGACACTGGTTCAGTTCCCAGCATGCCTAATGGGAGCTAAAACATTGCCCTGAACTCAGTCCAGGGAATCGCATGCCCATTTCTGACCTCCGGAGCATTGCACACAACACATGTGCACTTAACCATGCACAGCAATACGCTAACAATAACAAAACAACAATGTAAAAATATTTTTAAAACAGAATAAAATACCTAAAAAAAAAGCTACTCTGCTGTATTGTGTAATGTGGGGCCACCGACACCTATGTTCCCACACTTGAGGCAGAGGCAGAGGCAGCAGATCTCTGTGAGATGTGAAGGTCCAGCTGGTCTCTGAAGTGTAGTCCAGGGCAGTCTGGGGCTACGAAAAACCCATCAAACAAAAATCATCTAAAAAAAAAAAAAAGAAGATTTCCTAGGACACGGTCCACAATTAAAAACATTAGACTTTACAGTGCAGCTAAGCACAAGATTCACTAGTGCTGTATGAGCAAGGCAAAGTCAACTTACCTTATAAAAGTAGAGAGGGGCTCAGATTTTGTAGGCTTCTGAACTGGAGCTGAATTCTCTCCTTGCTATTCCTCATCACGAGGTTGGGCCGCCTCCTAGAAAATATAATTTTGGGGTCACTGGAATGGCCACCCACACAGGGAGTTCAGAAGTGTCTTCATTATAGGGGCTGCAGAGATTGGTCCTGAATAGCGGTTAAGAGCGCTGACGCTCTTAAGAGACCCGTGGTTCGATCCCAGCCCCCATGGCATGTCGGCCGAGAACCGTCTGAACTCAATTCGCGGAGAACTCCATTCCAGGGGGAATCCGAGAGCCCTGCTTCTGACCTCCGCGGCATGTCACTACACAGGGTGGCTAGACTTTTGCAGGACAGTACATTTGCATACACATACGGAAATAATAAATAATAACAAAAATTAAAAAAAAAAGAAGTGTATCAGTCATAGAAATTCATTTGGTAACAAGAACACAGTTGTTGAATGGCAGCCACAACACACAAGTAAACACAATGGCCACACTTCAAGAGGCCACTGACTTATTTTAAAACCATTCAAAATGTTGGGCTGGAAGAGATGGCCTAGCGGTTAAGAGGCCAACGTGTCTTTGCAGGGCCTGGGTTAACCCTCCCAGCACCACATGGGCGGCTAGAATCATCTTTGACTCCAGTCCCAGGGGGAATTGACCTTCCTCTCGACATTGCCCAACACGGTGCAAGATCTACATGCAGACTAAGCACAGTTATATACACATATTAAAATAAATAAATTTTTTTTTAAAAAGCGTTTTTAAAGGGCTGGAGAGATGGCCTAGCGGTTAAGAGCGCCGACCGCTCTTACAGAGGACCCGGGTTCGATCCCCAGCACCCACATGGCGGCTGAGAACCGTCTGAAGCTCCAATTCCAGGAGAACTCCAGTTCCAGGGGAATCCGAGACCCTCTTCTGAACTCCGCGGCGTTGCACGACACGGGTGCACAAACTTGCATGCAGACAGTACATTCATACACATACAGAAATAAATAAAATTAATAATAAAAAAAAAAAAGCTTTTTAAAAAACCATCAAATGAGCTGTCCTATACCAGTACCTCTAAGATACAAAGATGCCAAGATAAAGGGGGGCAGAAGCACAGAGCAAATCCTGCTTCACTTTTCTAACCCCATGACTATACTATTAATCTACCTAAAGTAGTAACACTTTTCCAGACTGAGTAAATAACAATCACAATGTTGAAAAACCTTTTCCCAGTTTACAAAGTACTCTCATGGACTTTATCTTATATAATCCATGCCACTGCCCTATGAGGAATGAATGATCTTTCCCAAAGAAGGAAACTGAAGCACAGGTTATTCAACTTACCTAGGATCTCATAGCTGCACCAGGCCAGAATAGAAATCTTCACTTAAGTGTTCTGACCCCATGGTATTCCATGATGATATTATTTTTCTTCCTATTTAGGCCTATAGCCTAAATGTATCATGTTCATTCTTTGTACAACGACTGATAAAATTGTGGATCACAGACACGTAAATTAAAATACTTTAACTATTTTTGGGATCCTGATGGGGAAAGTAAGGACAGCCTACACAGATACTGCAGCAAAGAAGGTAAACTCACTGGTAAAGAGCATGGTCATAAAGTCAAAATACTACATATGTATCAGACAAGAGTCTTCCCTTCTGAGAACAAGATTCTAAGATTTAAGTGTAAATTAAAAGATGTCCAGACTCACAATGACAGTGAGGTCACTGCCTTCCAAGAAACTGCAAGAGAAACCAACAAATAATGTATAATTTCACTCTGGCCAGCAGGCTGCATCCAGAAAAGAAGTTGAGAGCTTGCAACTAGCCTGCTACAGTCTACCTGCTATAATGTATGGCAAGCCCCCAGGAATTGATCTTGTAAGGTGGAACAGTCTCTCACTTGGAAAATCCCAATTAAATGTTGCTACATGGAGAGTATCTACAAAGCATGTTGACGCCATACTTTGGGCTTGAGGGTTCTGAGGACCCCTGGGACTCCAGTTCACTGCAAACAAAGGACCCAACATGCATTAGGTCTTCCCTGCAAAATGGGGCAATTCACCACCAGCAAACAAAGAACACCTCACCCCTTAGCCTCCCCCAATGACAAGGTCTGTGCAAAAGGGGGTAAACCAGAGAGGTCAAAATACACCAGGCCTCCTACTGGAGGAACGGTCCAGACCACATAGCGGGAGGAGGAACAGACAAAGGTCTCAGGGCACTCGGGAGACTTCCTTTAGGCCCAGCCTTGGGGGAAGCGGAGCATCCCCTGAGGCAAAGGCGTCGTAGCGCTAATGAAGCGGCCTCTCGCCCGGCCTCCACGGAGCCCCTGGTAGCGAGGCCCGCCCCGGCGGACCAGTCTGGCCCCCGCCCCGCCCCGGCTCCATGGCAACGGCAGGCCGAGGCCTGGCTGCCCACGGCTCGGCCGGGCCGGCTTCCCGGCCAGGCCTAGGATGCCCGGCCTGCTCCTCAGGCTCGCCAGCTCCTCTTTCCCACTCTCCGCCAGGCCGCCAGCCAGACCCGGGACCCCTCCTCGCGCCGACCACCCCCGGCCGCGGCGAGCTGCTTCGGGGGGCACGAAAGGGGAGAATAAAAAGCCCAATTCACCTGTTGTTACAGATGTGAAACAAGCCTCGGTGCACGGCGCATGAGCCGCGGGCCCCCCCCCCAACCACGGCCGGACTACAACTCCCACCAGCGACGGCGCGTCCCCTTCCGGGTCCCGCAGCGGAAGTCCAGCCTGCGGTCCCGGCGCTTCTCGGCGCGTGCCTCTAGCACGCTTCCAGTGCGGTATCCTGCTCTCCTGGGGATCGAGAGGCGGTCAGCTGCCTGGGCTTCTGTGGCTGGCCTGTGTTCGCGGTGCGAGGCGGCGAGTCTGCTTCTGAACCCAGGCTCGGGCTCAGGGCGCTTGGTGTTGGTGGCGGCGGGCGCAGGCGGGACTTCCGGCGGAGTAGCCGCTGTCTCCGTGAGAGCCGGCCTGGGCGTCGCGTGTCGCCTTTCACTGTCGCGTTTCTCACACGGACTTAGCCATGGGCTGTGTGAAAATTCGGAAGACCTCAGGGCCTCTGAGCGCTCATCCCACAGCTCCCGCGGATGTAAAGAAACAGGCCGGCCGGGCGTAGTGGCGCACGCCTTTAATCCTAGCACTTGGGAGGCAGAGGCAGGCGGATCTTTGTGAGTTCAAGGCCAGCCTGGTCTACAGAGTGAGTTCCAGGTCAGCTGGGGCTACAGGGAGACCCTGTCTTGAAAAGACCAAAAAAAAAAAAAAAGAAAAAAAGAAAAAAGAAACAGGCCGGAGGCTAAGACATCGGTCGGAGCCCTGGTCGGTCCGTTCTTCACAACCAGAGCTCAGAGTCGGGCCTCCTTCCTCCTGGTCGGTCTGTGTTTTGTAGGGAGGTGAGCGTTCTTGCCTCACAAACATATAAACTATACCCGAGGAGGGAGAAGGTGGCACCCGCTGTTTGCTTACGGGGAGGCCACAAGTCTGAAATACTGGGCGGGTCTGGACCACATCTCTCAGGCGTGAGAAAGGGAGCTGTTAGTTCCTGTGTCTAAAGGTGGCTGAGGGTAATCCTCCCTCAGAAGGAGAGAACGCAGAGGTGAACCTCTTGAGGCTGAGGTTGGGTCAGTTCAGAGCTACGTTGTTTTTCGGATGCTTAGAGATCTAGTACCAAGTCTTGTCAATCCCGTCTTTTTTTTTTTTTTTTTGCCACCAGCAGTGGATGAGTGTTCCCCTTTCCCCACAAGCTCTCCAGCATTTGGTGTCTTTTTTTTTTTTTTTTTTTTTTGCCAGCCTGTTAAACTGTTGTGTGCGGGTGGCACTGGAGACTCATAACAAAGGCTGAGACGGGAAGACTGGGAGTTCAAGCCCAGCCTAGACTCCATAGCAAGAAAAAAGCATTTTTTGTTATTTTCTCTGTCTACTTTACACAGAAAGGGCCGAGTAGATGTGGAACATAGATTATTCGTTCAAATAATTACTTCTTGGAAACAAGGCATGTGACTACTTTTTGCAGATCACACAGAAATCCCCATTCATCCCAGAGTGGTGTGTACACAGCGGTAGCTACAGCACTTGGGAGGTGGAAGACAGGAGAATCAAAAATTCAGACCAGCATCACCTACATAGCCTGCCACTTAGGGTGGCACAAGACCCTGTCTCAAGAAAACAAACAAGGGGCCTGAGAGATGGCACAGCACTTAAGAGCACTTGCTGTTCTTCCAGAGAACCAGAATGGTCAGCTCCAAACTGCCTGGAACTCATGCTCCAGAGGATTCTTGTCTCTAAACTCCATGGATACCTGCACTTCCATATTCAATTATACACACTGTAAATATAATTTAAAATGATGATGCTGGGTGTGGTGGCACATAACTTTAATGCCAGCAAAGGCAGGCAGATTTCTAAGTTTGAGACCAGTCTAGTCCATAGCTAGTTCAGGCCAGCTAAGGCTATATAGTAAGTCCCTATTTCAGTAAATAAACAAATAGACATAATTTAATTTTTTTTTTTTTTTTTTTTTTTTTTTTTTGGTATTTTTTAGACACAAGGGGTCTTCCTTTAGTCCCAGCTGTCCTGGAGCTCGCTCTGTAGACCAGGTTGGCCTTGAACTCAGATCCGCCTGTCTCTGCCTCCCAAATACTAGGATTAAAGGCATGTGCCACCACGCCCAGCAAAAAAAATTTTTTTGAGACAGGGTCTCTGTGTAGCCCCAGCTGGCATAGAATTCACTGTGTAGACCAGGCTGGCATCCACCTTACAGAGAACCAACTGTCTCTGCCTCCCTAGTGCTGGGATTAAAGGTATGTGCCATTGTGACGAGCTAAAATAAATTTAAAATACAAGACTGTGAAGCTATTTAAAAAAAAAAAATCCCTGTGCAGATCATTTTGATAGGTTGTCATTTAAAACCAGGTAGGGAGAATGCCATGGCTCTCCCCTCAGGAAGCTTAGTGTCTAGTAAAGAAGAGGACATCTGTGAAGCAAAAGGAAAGTGGTAAATGCTAGAGAGGAGGTATAATGTGTTATAGGGATTCAGGAAAAAGATGTGCTTACCTCTGAATGACAAAAGCATTGGAACAAGTTTGGTAAGTAAATCCTAAGACTTTACAATAGTTCAGTGTGACTATCAAGTTGGAGATATGTGCAGGCAGTTAGAAAAGATAGTACAGAAAAGTTTCTGGCTGTTAAGGCCAGGCTGGGTCACAGTATACCACGTCTCCAAACAATGACAAACAGGCCAGGAGGTGGATCAGTGGGTAAAAGTACTCGCTGCCATTGGGCTGGAGAGATGGCCTAGCGGTTAAGAGCACCGACTGCTCTTGCAGAGGACCGGGGTTCGATCCCCAGTACCCACATGGCGGCTGAGAACCGTCTGTAACTCCAATTCCAAGAGAACTCCAGTTCCAGGGGAATCCGACGCCCTCTTGTGACCTCCGAGGCATTGACCGACACGGGTGCACAGACCTACATGCAGACAGTACACTCATACGCATACAAAAATAAATAAAATTAAAAAAAATAAAGTACTTGCTGCCAAGCCTGAGTTCCATTGCCAGAGCCCATATGGTAGAAGACAGAACTGGCTCCTGCAACTTGTCCTCCGAATTCTGCACATGTGCCATGGTGCCCCATCCCTGCCACACAAAAACAATTTTTTTTAAAATATTTTTGAGACAAGGTTTTCCTGTAGCCCCATTTGGCCTTGAAGTCATTTTGGAGTCCTGGCTGTGCTTGCTCGCATAGAGATCCACCTGCCTGTCTCCTGGTTCTGGGAGTAAAGGCTTGAGCTACAGCACCAAGGAAAAAATGTAATTTTAAAAACTAAAAATCGGGGGCTGGAGAGATGGCCTAGCGGTTAAGAGCGCTGACTGCTCTTACAGAGGACCCGGGTTCGATCCCCAGCACCCATATGGCGGCCGAGAACCGTCTGAAATTCCAATTCCAGGAGAACTCCAGTTCCAGGGGAATCCGACACCCTCTTCTGACCTCCGCGGCATTGCACGACACGGGTGCACAGACTTGCATGCAGACAGTACATTCATACACATAAAAAATAAAATTAAAAAAACAAAAAAAAAACCTAAAAATCACCAACCATGGTGGTGTATACCTTTAATCCCAGAACT
>VZQC01002896.1:1553019-1598372 GCA_009823505.1 Rhizomys pruinosus
TTTTTTTTTTTTTTGGTCTTTTCGAGACAGGGTCTCCCTGTAGCCCCAGCTGGCCTGGAACTCACTCTGTAGACCAGGCTGGCCTTGAACTCACAAAGATCCACCTGCATCTGCCTCCAAAGTGCTAGGATTAAAGGCGTGTACCACTACGCCTGGCCAGTCTTGGTTATTTTATTCCAGTGGGTAATAACTATATCTATACATTTTTCAAACTAGGTGGATGTATGCCAGTTCTGGGTATACATAAGAATCAAAGGGCAGTGCTTGCTTCGGCAGCACATATACTAAAATTGGAACGATGCAGAGAAGATTAGCATGGCCCCTGCGCAAGGATGACATGCAAATTCGTGAAGTGTTCCATATTAAAAAAAAAAAAGAATCAAAGGGCATATTTGTGTGTGTGTTTCACACATGCTACAGCACACTTAAGACAGGATTTCCTTTTTTTTTTTTTTTAATTTTTTATTTTTGTCTGCTATCCACACCAGGCTAGCTGGCCTAAAAGCTCCTAGGGATTCCCCACTTCCTATCTCTGTCACCATAGGAGCACTGGGATCATAGAATTTAAATTACTGAATTTACATTAATTCTGGGATTCAAATTTAAGTCCTCATATCTGTGTGGCAAGCACTTAACTCACTGAGCCCTCTTCCTAGCCCAAGTAGTTATTTGCATTATGGATCAAACCTAGAGCCTCATGCATGTTATGCAAACACTGTACCACTGAGAAATATCCCCAACCGTAGTTTCGTTTTGTCTTTTTGAGACAGGGTCTCCCTTTAGTCCCAACTGGCCTGGAATTCGCTATGTAGACCAGGCTGACCTTGAACTCACAGAGATCCACCTGCCTCTGCCTCTGCAGGGATTAAAGACATTCGGTACCACACTCGGCCCCAACCCTGGTTTTTAATTTATTTTAAATAATGTAGGTCAGCAGTTAAGAACAATTGTCGCTCTTCCAGGGGACCCATGTTTAGTCCCCAGAATCCATGTGTGGGACCTCACAACTGCCTGTAACCCAGCTCCACCTCTGCTTATACCTGAAGCTTTCATTTGGCCTTGACAGGCACCTGCTCACACATAGTATACACACACAAAAATTTTTTTTAATTCTTTTTGAGACAGGGTCTCCCTGTAGTTCCAGCTGTCCTGGAACTCACTATGTAGACCAGTCTGGCCTTGAACTCCCAGAGATCCACCTGCTTCTGTCTCCTGAGTACTGGGATTAAAGGTGTGTGCTACCATACCAGGCAATATTTATTTATTTATTTATTTATTTATTTATTTATTTATTTTTGTCTTTTTGAGACAGGATCTTCCTTTAGTCCCAGCAGTAATACATGCCTTTAGTCCACATGCTCAGGAGGCAGAGGGTGGAGGATCTCTATAAGATTGAGGCCACCCTGGTCTGTATAGTGATTTCCAGGCCAGCTGGGGCTATAGAGAGACCCTGTCTCAGAAAGACCAGAATAGAGGCTGAAGAGATGGCTCAGCAGTTAAGAGCACTGGCTGTTCCCACAGAGGACTGGGGTTTGATTTCCAGGACCCACATGGTGGCTAACAACTGTAACTCCAGTTCCAGAGGAATTTGCTGCCCTCTTCCGCCCTGTTCCAAGGACATTGCATAACATGAGTGCACTGATCTACATGCAGACAATACACTCATACACATAAAAACAATTTTTTTTTGGTCTTTTGGAGAGAGGGTCTCCCTGTAGCCGCAGCTTGCCTGGAACTCAGTATGTAGACCAAGCTGGTCTTGAACTCACAGAGATCTTCCTGCCTCTGCCTCACAACTGCTGGGATTAAAGGCATGCACCACACACATATCCCCCCAAACATTAAAAGACCAAAACAAGTAAAGACATGATCTCTGTATTAGACCTAGTTGGCCTGGAACTTGCTATGTACACCAGGATGGCCTTAAACTCACAGAGTTCCACCTACTTCTGACTCCTGGGTACTGGGATTAAAGCTATGCACCATCATGCCCAGCTTTGTGTGTGTGCCAACATGTGCAAGCTCACTCTCCTGCAAGCGTGGAGGTCAGAAGGCAATACATCTCTACCACGTGGATACAGGTGGTTGGACTAAAGGGTTCCAGTCTTGCTGGCAAGCCCCTTTACTCCCTTAATTAACTCTTTAGGCCCTCCTCCTTTTACTTTATTAATTTTTTAGTTTAGTTTTGTTTTGTTGAGATAGGATTTCCCTGTAGCCCTAGCTGGCCTGGAATTCACTATGTAGACTAGGTTTCCTCTTTTTAGTTTTTGAGTAAGGATATCACCAAGTTTCCCAGGCAGACCTTGAACTTGAAATTCTCCTGATTAAGTGTAGAGCTGCTGACCCCAACCAAGGTTGGACAGGCAGAAGAGGGCAACTGTTGGCAGATGGCCCTTCAGCCAAACACGCAGCTGCAGGACTGATGTTCCCACAGCCAAACATGTGGTTGCAGAGATGCTGGCTTCCTCAACCAAAGGAGCTGAACAGCCGGCTGTGAGGTTGTTGTAAAACCGTTGGGCGTGGTGGCGCAGGCCTTTAATCCTAGCACTTGGGAGGTAGAGGGAGGTGGATCTTTGTGAGTTCAAGGCCAGCCTGGTCTACATAGTGAGTTCCAGGACAGCTGGGACTACAGGGAGACCCTGTCTCGAAAAGACAAAAAAAAAAAAAAAAAAAATTGAAAACCAGGTTGGTGTGCACACCATTTAATCCTAGCACTTGGAAGCAGAGGCAGGTGGATATACATGAGATTCAAGACGCAACCTGTTGACATAGGGAGTTCCAGGCCATCTGGGAATACAGGGTCCCAAAAAGACCAAAAAAGAAGAAGAAAGGAAGAAGGAGGGAGGAGGAGGAGGAGGAGGAGGAGGAGGAGGAGGAGGAGGAGGAGGAAAGAAGAAAGAAAGAAAGAAAGAAAGAAAGAAAGAAAGAAAGAAAGAAAGAAAGAAAACCATTTATTCTACGTAACAGGGAGCTTATAGGTCTTGGATGGGTAGCCCCTAAATCATGTAACATCATGACCCAGTGACCAATCTTAGACCTCCAGACCAACTTGTCAGGCATATTTAGAAATGGGGTGTGCTCGGGTGCATAAACCTACATGCAGACAGTACATTCATACACATACAAAAATAAATAAAATTAAAAAAAAAAGAAATGGGGTGTGCTGACAAGTAAGCCTACTTGGGACTTCTGAGCTTGCGCTAGCAGAAAACAGCATTCCCTGCATCTTTTGCTCAGTCTAGTGTGCTTGATTGTTAGCCTGCAAATGCTCAAGATACGTCTAAGTCCAGGACTGCTCTCCCACATCTCCCCCTTCTGATTTGCCTTGTTGAACTCAAACTGCCACACTCACAAAAGAAACCAACGAGGGGCCACAGATAGCATCTGATAAAAGTTTTAATCACAAATCAAAAGGTAAGTTACACAAGCAAACAGAAAGTTAGAACAACCGAGACAGAAGGACAGAGACAGGTTGAGGCGTCAAGGCAGAGCACACTCCCAATGGGAATGGAGGGCAGCGCCCTGAGGTCCCATCTCCTCCACTTTTATTCCCAGTTAGGGGATTTCCACTGCCTGCGGTTACAGTGACCCTTTCTCTGATTGGTGGGGTCTTGGTGGTTGTGGACCAGGCAGTCTTTCATTGGATCAGTCCACCTGTTCTGTACCCCTTTGTTATTTACTATAGAGCATCTGACCGCAAGAGAGAAGTTGGCTTAAGCCATCTCCTGTTTGGCAGAAACAATGGTTGTGTTTAGCAGTGTGAAGCCCCTTGGGGAGTAGATGCACTCTGGAAAAGTCCATCCTGACCTCACGTAGCCCTGGGAACTAATAACTCAAGAGCAGAGTAGCAGGAAATGAACTCTTGGAGTTGTGGTCAGAACAGGAGAGGGAGTCATGGGAACAATTGAACTCAAGGTGGGAGGGAGTGACTATGAGAGCCAGACCTGCTTCAATAGAGAGTTGCTCCTGCATGGTTAACCCTTTCCTTTTGATTAGCTCTTTCTGACCTGGTCTTAACAGCCTCCACAAACTTAGAGCATGAGATAGTAGTGGTGGTCAGTTTACTTTGTCTGACCCAAATGGCCATGAGTATTTTGCAAAAGCAATAAACAGTGTTCATGTGAACCCAATTAGCAAGCATCCGTGTCCGATCTTTGTACAACCCAGTATCCCCAAGTCTTGTTGGAGAGGTTTTCATACAAAAACATCCTGATCAAATAAAAGTTCAATCAGTTTTTGCTGCAGGTCATTTTCCTACTGAAGAGTGTGGCTGCAGTTTGTAGGGTTTTGCAGTTGATACTCCTGTAGGCAAGGATGACTGCCTCTGTGACTGCTTGATCCAGTCTGGTCTGTCCTTCCCAAGGCATGGTCAGATTCACCAGCAACCATAATACTGCTGGAGTCCTAAGGATATAAATAAAGTCAGTAGCATTGTGGGCTGTAATACAATTAGAAATATGACCTTGGACCCGGGCATGGTGGCCCACACCTTTAATCCTAGCACTCAGGAGGCAGAGGCATGCAGATCTTTATGAGTTCAAGGCCAGCCTTATCTACAAAGCAAGTTCCAGGACAGCTGGGGCTACAGGGAGACCTTGTCTTGAAAAAGACCAAAAGATCTGAGATCTCCTGAGGCCAGTGGAAGGTTCCGGGGCATGGGCTGAAGAGCATCCCCCCAACTGGAATTACATGGGCTGAAGAGCACCCCCCCAACTGGGAAGGCATCTGAAGGAGGCAAGCAAAGCAAGCCTTCAACACAGTGAAGAGGCATTTAGGACCTACATTGGAATACAGGCAAGGAAAAGCCCAAAAGTCAGAATCATGAAGAGGAGACAACACTGGAAAGTGGCAGGATAATCCACGCCAAGCTCTATCAACCCTATGGAAGACTCCTGCAGTGGGATCCCTCTGGGGATGCCTCAGGACACAGACATCAGAAACACAATTGGGAACATATTTAAAGAACTACAAGATTATAAAGAACAAATCAAAGAACTAAGAAAAGAGAATGAAGAACTCAAGAAGGACCTAGAGAGAGAGAATGACAAACGCCGAAGGGAGTGGGAAACAAGGAAAGATCCCATGCTGAACAAGATAAGGAATGAACCAGTGAACCAAAGAGCTACAAAAGAGATTGAGAAGCTTCCAAAAAAAGGTAGAAATAACTAAAGAAATACAGAAGAGGAAAGAAAAGGAATCAAACACTCATCCATGCAAGAGGAAATGGAATGGGAAAAAGCTCTCAGAATCAGAATGGAGGAAGCAGAACAAAGAATAACAGACATGGAAGTAAGACAAACAGGACTTTTTTCAAACTAAGAAAGATTAATAGAAAAAAATTTAAAAATACACACAAAGATGGAAACAACCGGGAGCTGGTGGAACAACTATGAAAGATCTTGAAACCTGGGGGCTGGAGAGGAAGTGGCCTGCGGTTAAGAGCGCTGACAGCTCTTACAGAGGACCCCGGGTTGATCGCCCAGCACCACATGGCGGCCGATGAGCCGTCTGAAACACTCCAATCCCAGGAGAACTCCAGTTCCAAGGTGAATCCGAACCCTCTTCTGACCTCCGCGGCATTGCACGACACAGGGTGCACAAACCTGCATGCAGAACAGTAACATTGATACAATAACCTAAATGAAATAAAATTTATAAAAAAAAAAAAAAAAAAAAAAAAAAAAAAAAAAAAAAAAAGAAAGCAATCAACCTCCACATGCATAGGAAATAGAGGAAGGAGAAGAAATCCCAAAGACGAATGGTATTAGATCAGATCTGCAACAGAATAATAGAATGAAAACTTCCGCCAAACGAAAACAGGAACAAAGCAATACCATAAAGAAGCACATAGAACCCAAACAGACAAGAGCTAGAAAAGAAATCTTCAATCTCCAAGCTCATCATAGTGAAATGCTACGACCCAAAACAAGAACAAAATCCTTAAGCCACAAGGAAAACAACAAGTGACATATAAGGGAAACCTATACCAGAATTACAACACGGACTTCTCAACCAATATATGAAAGCAAGAAGAACCCTGGAGCAAAGCATTCCCAGTGTTAAGGGACAGACAATAGATTCCAACCCAGTGTTAATATACCAGGGGACCCCATCAAAATGTCATCATATGTTAAGGAGAGAGGAAAATACTTTCCTAGACATAAACAACTATGAAAGAATATCATGTCCGGAAAAACCAACCGGTTCAGAATTATTGAAGAAGCAATATCAAAGAACAGAAGAAGGAGCAACCAACCCCAGGCAGCCTAGGTTAAAGGGATCAGTAAAAGCAACTGTGCATGAGTGTGAAGGCCAAGAAACCCAAAACTGCAAATGGATTATAAGGTAAAAAGGAAGCAGCGACAAAGAATCATCAGTTTAACCTTAAATATTAAATGGACTAAATTCCACCAATCAAAAGACATAGAATGCATAGAATGATGACGACAAGTATTAGACAAAAATCCATCGATATGGTGTCTCAAAAGAAACCCATACTCAAATTTACCCTCAAGAACAGGCACCACCTGAAGTGAAGGAATGGAAAAAAAGTATTCCAAGCAAATGGTAAACAAACAAAAAGAAAGACAGGTAGTTGCTATTTTTATATCAGATCAGACAAATAGACTTCAAAGAAAAGAAATCACAGGGCCTGGAGAGAGAGCCTAGCGTTAAAAGCACGACTGGCTCTGCAAAGGACCCGGGTTCGATCCCCAGCATCCAAATGGCAGCTAAGACTGTCTTAACTAAGAGAACTAAAAAAAAAAAAGTTCCAGGGGAATCCGAGACCCCTCTTCTGGACCTGCTGCGGCATGCACAACACGGGTGTTGCACAGACCTACATACAAGCACAGTACATTCATACACAATAAAAAAAATAAATAAAATAAAATAAAACAAAGTAAAAGAAATCAGAAATAGACAAGAAGGCCATTACATTTTTTAATCAAAGGAACAATTCACCAAGAAGAATTCACAATTTATGAATATATATGCCCCCAAATTCTGGTGCAACCAACTTTATAAAGACAATTATCCAGGACCACAAGTCACACACCGAACCCCAGTACCTCATAGTAGGAGATTTTCAATACCCCACTGAGTCATTTGGATTCAAATGGACAAAGAGTAAACAGAGGCATCTGAACTGAACAATATGAATACATCAAATGGACATCATAGACCTCTACCGAATATTCCATCCTAATACCAGAGAAGAAACTTCTACTCAGCCCCCATGGAACATTCGTCCAAAATCGACCACATACTGGGACACAGATGAAACCTCTACATACCAAAAGATTGGAAATAATTTCATCATGACTGCAGACCACAGGCAATAAAGCTAACATCAACACCAGGACAATCCCCTCCTTGCTACAAGAACACATGGAGACTAAACAACACACTCTGAAATAATGAAATGGGTCAAGAAGGAGATAAAGAAAGAAATAAAAGCATTCCTGAACTGAATGACAATGACCACACAACACAACAAAACCTAGGGAGACCTTAAAAAAAGCAGTCTAAGAGGGAAGTTTATAGCCCTGATACCTACATTAGAAAACAGAAAAGGCACAAGTTGAATGATCTAACACTACAACTAATACCACTTGAGAGGCAACAACAGATGAACCCTAAATGCAACAGAGAGGAAGATATAACAAAATCAGAGTAAATCAGAGCAGAGATCCATGAAAGAGAAACAAAGAAAACAATACAAAAAAAATCAATGAAGCCAAAAGGTGGTTCTTTGAAAGAAAAACAAAGATAACAAGACCTCTAGCCCAGTTAACAAAAAGAAAGAAGGAACAACTTCAAATCAATAGAATGTGTGAGGAAAAGGAAATATCACAACGGAACAGGAAAATATCCAGAAAATCATAATGGGAAGTATTACAAGAACTATATTCTACCAAGTTTGAAAACCTAGAGCAATGGATGAATTCTGAAATCCTGGGAATCACCAAAGGCCAACCAAGAAGAGATCATCAGCTTAAACAAACCCCTAATATATGAAGAAATCAAAGATGTAGTAAGAAACTTCCCAACGAAAAAAGCCCAGGCCCGACGGTTTTGGTTTCCATGGCAGAATTCTATAAAACATGTTAAAAAAGACCTACAACCATTATTACTAAACGGTTAGAAGTATACAATCAGGGGAATTCTCGTCCCTCAAATTCCTTCTATGAAGCCAGCATCACTCTATTACCAAAAACCAGTCAAAGATACAAACAAAAGGGATTTATAGAAACCTCTCCCTCATGAACACAGATGCCAATATTCGAAACAGGATACTGGCAAATATCGCATACAGACCCACAACAAAAAAATCATCCATCATGGACGCAAGTGGGATTCATACCAGAGATGCCAGGGATGGTTTCAACATACGAAAATCAATAAAACATCACCTCATCAAACCATAAACGGAATCAAAGACAAAACCACACCATACTCTCAATTTATGCTGAAAAAGCCTTGACAAAATCCAGCATCCCTTCAGGCTTAAAGTACTAGAATGAATTGGAAAACTGGAGGGATCATTCCGCAATGTAATCAAGCCATATATCCAAGGAAACCCACAGCCAATATCTACACCTAAATGGGGAAATGCAAAAAACATAAAAAAAAAAAAAAAAAAGGTAGGAACTTGGCAGGCTGCCCCCTGTCACCACTCCTCTTGTCAATATAGTTGCTTGAAACAAACTTGCTAGAGCAATAAGGCAAAAAAGATATTAAAGGAGTACAATTGGAAAAGAGGAAGTCAAACTATCCCTAGTTGCCTGATGATATGATTGTTTACTTAAAGGTAATGCTAAAACTCCACAAGAAAAACTCCTAGAAACGATTAACAACAGCTTCAGCAAAGGGCAGATAACAAAATTAAACCTTAAAAAAAAATCAAGGGCCCTTTCTTTACACCAAGAACAAGCACTGGAGAAAGAATTCAAAAGACCTCCCACTTACAATAGCTTCAAAACAATAAATACCTAGGAAAAAACCTAACCAAAGACAACAAAGATCTCTACAACAAAATTTTAACCTTAAAGAAAGAACTTGAAGAAGACATCAGAGATGGAAAAACCTCCATGCCCATGGTTTGGGAAATTACTATGTAAAAAATGTCCATTTTACCGAAACTCTTGTATAAGATTAACGCAATCCAATCAAAAATCCCCAAGAGTTCTTCACTGCTTGGAAACAAAAGTCCTTAAATTCAGTGGGAAAACAAAAGACCCCAAATAGCCAAAACAACCCTGAGTAAAAAAGAGCTACACAGGGGGATCTCATACCAGACTTCAACTTATAACTACAGGGCTATAGTCATAAAAACACCTGGTACTGGCACAAAAACAGACCTGTTACCAATGGAACAAAACCAAGATCCAAATCTGAGCACAACAATTTCAGGCCATCCTCATATTTGACAAGGGCAGAAGAAGACAGCCACACATGGAGAAAAGACAAGCATCCTTCAGCAAGATGTGTTGGCAAAACTGGATCCACCACTTGGTAGAAAGAATGAAAATAATACCCCTTTTAAACCTCTCGTCCTGCTACAAAAGTGAAACTCCAGATGGATCAAGACCATCAACGGTGAAACCTCCAACTCTGAGGGATAGAAGAAAAAGTTGGCAGCAGACTACAAGGACATAGGCGTAGGAAAAGACTTCCTAAATCAGACAGCAGCTGCACAATGAATTAAGGTCGACAATTGACAAATGGGAACTCAATTAAACTCAAAAAGCTTTCGTTGCATCAAAGAAACAATCAAGGAAGTGAAGGAAATCCCCTACAGAGTGGGAGGGAACCTTCACTGCAGAAAAAAAACAATACAAACATATCTCAGAATAATAAACTCAACAAAAAACAAAGAAAAAAGAAAACAAATGACCCACTCTAAATAGATGGAGCTAAAGAATTTGAACGATTTCACACAGTGAGGAATTCGAGATAGAAGGATTAGAGATGGAAACACCTTAAGAAGGGTTTCAAACATGCACATAATCATTAAGGAAATGCAAAATGAAAACCACTGTAAGATATCATCTACTCCAATAGACTGGCTAGGATCAAGAAAAAATAGATCCAAAGTGCATGGAAGAGTTGTGGGGGGGAAAGGGAAAAAAAAAAAAAACATTCATCCACTGCTACGGTGGGAATGATAAACTCATGCAGCCACTGTGGAAAGAATGTGGAGAACCCTTGGAAGTCTTTGAATCGAACTTGCCACCTGACCCATGCATACCAGCTCCTGGGCATGTACCCTCAAGACTCACCACACCACCAGAGATACATGCATGGCCACATTTTATTGCAGCTCTCTTCACTATAGCAGGAGCTGGAATCAACCTAAATGCCACCTCCAACTGACGACGTGATAGAAGAAAATGTGGTACATCTACACGTGAGTTTTCTATGCAGCAGTAAAGAAGAGACGACAGCACGAGCTTTTGCAGGAAAATGGCTGGAGTAGAGGACATCATGCTGAGTGAAGTAACACCAGTCCAGAAAAACCAAATGAACGAATGGTATTCCCTCATTTGTGGATGCTAAGTGCCAATTACCTTAGTTGTAAGTATTCTTGTGAGGCCCCCCTAGCTTTTGTCCAAAGCAGTGGGGCATAATCCTTATGTGGAAACAGCAACAACAACAACAACAACAGAAAGGACTGCTCAAAGAATGTGACTGAAACATAAGAATCTGCTCAAAAAAGTCAATATTCCTTATGGAGAATATGTGAGGAGACTGAGAAGAGATTGAAAAGCATGTTTGGGCAGAGTCATGAGCTCTGGTGGGGTGGGGGAATAGGGGGACGGAAACACCGGGTCTAGATTTGTTAAAATAAAATAAAATTTATGTGTGAATAAATAAATAATAAAAAATAAAAATAAATAAATTTAAAAAAGAAAAATTTTAAAAAAATAAAAAATGCATTCTTAATTAAAATGTTGCAATCAATTGAATGCAAATTTTCCAACAGTTTTAGCTGTAGTGTGATTAAAGCATAAGAAAATAATCTTTAATTAGACTTTCATTTTCAAAAACAAATAACAATTTAAACCAAAGAAGTAAGTGTGAAAATTCTCTTGGTCTGCTTTGTTGTTTTTTTTTTAATTTTATGTATTCTGGTAGTGTATGAATGTACGTCTGCATGTAATCTCTGCATGCACTCGTGTCGTGCAATGCTGTTGAGGTCAGAAGAGGGTGTCCGGACTCACCCGGAGCTGGCAGTTCTCCTGGAAAGTGGAGTCTTCAGACGGTTCGCGGCCACCACTATGGTGCTGGGATCGATCCAGGGACCTCTGTAAGAAGCGGTCGGTCTCTTAAACCTCTAACAGGCCATCTCTCCACCCCCGGTCTGCTTATTTTTGTGGGGGAGACACTTGCTCAAATAATGACGGTATCATTGGAACTTAGTCCCTTGGCTCTCCTAATGACTGTGCGTGCCAGGAACTTCATCCTTTCCTTTTCATAGACTCTGCTGATTTGTGTTTTGATTTTTTTAACAACCATATACCCATACTGGTTTTTCCCCAGAAGCCTAAAATATATAACCAGATGAATAATAGTCCTTTTCAAGAATGTCTTTTTGAGTGACAGCTTCCAAACTGGCCCAGGCTCATTTTTATTAAAAATATATTTTTTTTTCTTTATCCAAGCTGGTCTTTAAAAGGAGAAAAATTCGTTTGGGAACACTGAGTTCTTAATTCTTTCACACACATTCTCCGCCCCTCTAGAACAAGGCTGAGATGAGGGTGAGAGAACAGATTAAGGGTGAAAATGTAAAGAAGATGTTTGCTGAGGTTCCCATGTATTGTGTGTTAAACTTCTTTTTTGTTGTTGGTTTGCTTTGTTTAGTTTGTTTGTGTTTGTTATGTTTAGTTTTGGAGAGAGAGGTTTCCTGTATCTCCAAGTTGGCTAGAACTCCAGTATGTAGAACCAGCAGGCCTCAATCTCACTGATACCTGCCTGTCTGTGTCATCCCAAATGCCAGGATTAAAGTTGTGGCCACCACTCCATTCGGCTCCAACACTATTCTTAGGGAGAGAGGAACAAATATCTCCCAGATAGGGAACCGATGACAGACCAAAGAAACAATATCAGCAAAGTCCGATGTGACAAACCAACGAGTTTATTGTGGTGGTTACATACAGAAATCAGTGCATGTCAGTGAACCCAAAGACAGCTGTGTCACCAAAAACCCACACAACACCAGGTGAGGACTCACAGAAACTGGAGCCCTCGGAGCTTTCTGAGGACTTAAAGGCAGCTCAGCCCATCTCTCCTCCCAGCAGTCCTTACGTACTCACATAACATTAGAGGAAGGCGTTGTGCACTGGTAAGTTGTATCGCTTACAGACAGTTTTGAGTTGTTTGTCTTCAACGAGTCTTGGGTATTCATTGCTACAGGACACCAGATCACACTTGAAAGGGTCCCAGCCTGTGTACCAGCTTAAATTTTGTGCCCTATGGGTGCCTCTCTGGCCTGGAGCCAAAGCATTCTTACCATGCAGAGCTGTACATAGGATACCTACTGTGTGCTTAGTGCTGGTCTAGAACCCATAAAGCACAAGAAACAGACCAGAGAAACCCATTTTCTAAGAGAAACCCAAATCCTTTGATGTTGCAGGCAAGGAGGACTGGGAATCCAGGCTGAGAAGCGAAAGGGACAGGCTCCATTCTGCTATAGAAAATAAGCCTGGAGATGACAAGTTCTGCTCCTTGACCCTCAGGCAAAAACAGTTTTGGACATCTCTTCATGTATAAGCCCCACGCTCAAGATCTCTAAGCATCATTTCAGGGGAGNAAGAGCAATCAGGGGGATCTCTATACCAGACTTCAAACTATACTACAGGGCTATAGTCATAAAAACACCTGGTACTGGCACAAAACAGACCTGTTACCAATGGAACAAAACCGAAGATCCAAATCTGAGCACATGACAATTTCAGCCACTCATATTTACAAGGGCGAACAAGAAGCCACACATGGAGAAAAGACAAGCATCTTCAGCAAGATGTGTTGGCAAAACTGGATCACCACTTGGTAGAAAGAATGAAATTAAAACCCCTTAAAACCTCTCTCCATTGCACAAAAGTGAACTCCAGATGGATCAAGACCATCAACGATGAAACCCCAACTCTGAGGGATAGAAGAAAAAGTTGGCAGCAGACTACCAAGGACATAGGCGTAGGAAAGACTTCCTAAATCAGACAGCAGCTGCCACAATGAATTAAGGTCGACATTTGACAAATGGGAACCTTCATTAAACTCAAAAAGCTTCGTGTGCATCAAAGAAACAATCAAGGAAGTGAAGAGAAATCCCCACAGAGTGGGAGGAAACCTTCACTGCAGAAAAAAAAAAATCTACAAAAATCTCAGAATAGATAAACTAATCTTAAAAAACAAAGAAAAAAGAAAACAAATGACCCACTTAATAAGATGGAGTAAAGATTGATCACAGTGAGAATTCACAAGTTAGGAATTAGAGATGGACTGGAAACACCTTAAGAAGTGGTTTCAAACAAGCATAATCATTAAGGAAATGCAAAATGAAAACCACTTTAAGATATCATCTTACTCCAATAAGACTGGCTAGGATCAATAAAAACATAGATCCAAGTGCATGGAGAGGTTGTGGGGGAAAGGGGAAAAAAAAAAAAAAACATTTCATCACTGCTACGGTGGGAATGAAAACTCATGCAGCCACCTGTGGAAAGCAATGTGGAGAAACCCTTGGAAGTCTGTGAATCGAAACTTGCCACCTGACCCATCATACCAGCTCCTGGGCATGTACCCTCAAGACTCACCACACCACCAGAATACAGTGACAATGGCGCAATTTTTATTGCAGCTCTGCTTCACTATAGCAAGGAGCTGGAATCAACCTAAATGCCACCTCAACTGACGAGTGATAGATAAAGAAAATGTGGTACAATCTACACGGTGAGTTTCTATGCAGCAGTAAAGAAAGAGAAGACAGGACATCACGAGCTTTGCAGGAAAATGGCTGGAGCTAGAGGACATCATGCTGAGTGAAGTAACACAGTCCCAGAAAAACAAATGACGAATGGTATCCCTCATCTGTGGATGCTAGTGCCAATTACCTAGTTGTAAGTATTTCTTGTGTAGGGCCCCCTGAGCTTTTGTCCAAAGCAGTTGGGCATAATCCTTATTGGAAACAGCAACAACAACAACAACAACAGAAAGGACTGCATCAAAGAACTGACTGAAACAATGAACTTCTGCTCAAAATAGTCAACTTCCTTATGGAGAATATTGAGAAAGACTGAGAAAGAGATGAAAAGCATGTTTGGCAGAGTGCATGAGCTCTGGTGGGGTGGGGGAATGGGGGGGAACACGGGTCTAGATTTGTTAAAATAAAAATAAATTTATGTGAATAAATAAATAATAAAAAATAAAAATAAATAAATAAAAAATAAAAATAAAAAATGCATTCTTATGTCAACTGTTGCATCAATTAATTGCAAATTTTCCAACAGTTAGCTGTAGTGTGATTAAAGCATAAGAAAATAATCTCTTAATTAGATTTCATTTCAAAACAAATAGACAATTAAACCAAAGAAGTAAGTGTGAAAATTCTCTTGGTCTGCTTTGTTGTTTTTTTTTTTAATTTTATTTATTTCTGTATGTGTATGAATGTACTGTCTGCATGTAAGTCTGTGCACTCGTGTCGTGCAATGCTGTGGAGGTCAGAAGAGGGTGTCGGACTCCCCTGGAGCTGGAGTTCTCCTGGAATTGGAGTCCTAGACGGTTCTCGGCCACCACGTGGGTGCTGGGGATCGAATCCGGGACCTCTGTAAGAGCGGTCGGTGCTCTTAACCTCTAGGCCATCTCTCCAGCCCCCGGTCTGCTTTATTTTGTGGGGGAGACACTTGCTCAAATAATGACGGTATCATTGGAACTTAGTCCCTTGGCTCTCCTAATGACTGTGGCAGGAACTTCATCCTTTCCTTTTCATAGCTCTGCTGATTTTTGTGTTTTTTTTTTTTAACAACCATATACCCATACTGTTTTCCCCAGAAGCCTAAAATATATAACCAGATGAATAATAGTCCTTTTCAAGAATGTCTTTTTGAGTGGAGCTATCCAAACTGCCAGCTCATTTTTGTTAAAAATATCATAATACACAACTCTGGTCTTTTAAAAGAGAAAAATTCTGTTTTGGAACACTGAGTTCTTAATTCTTTCACACACATTCTCCGCCCCTCTAGAACAAGGCTGAGATGAGGGTGAGAGAACAGATTAAGGGTGAAAATGTAAAGAAGATGTTTGCTGAGGTTCCCATGTATTGTGTGTAACTTCTTTTGTTTGTTGTTTGTTTGTTTGTTTGTTTGTTTGTTTGTTTAGCTTTTGGAGAGAGGGTTTCCCTGTATCTCCAGTTGGGCTAGAACTCAGTATGTAAACCAGGCCAGCCTCAATCTCACTGATACCTGCCTGTCTGTGTCTCCCAAATGCTAGGATTAAAGTCTTGTGCCACCACACCCACTTCTCCAACACTATTCTTAGGGAGAGAGGAACAAATATCTCCCAGATAGGGAACCGATGACAGACCAAAGAAACAATATCAGCAAAGTCCGATGTGACAAACCAACGAGTTTATTGTGGTTACATACAGAATCAGTGATGTCAGTGACCCAAAGACAGCTGTGTCACCAAAACCCACACAACCACCGGTGAGGACTCACAGAAACTGGAGCCCCGGAGCTTTCTGAGGACTTAAAGGCAGCTCAGCCCATCTCTCCTCCCCAGCAGTCCTTACGACTCACATAACATTAGAGGAAGGGCGTTGTGCATCTGGTAAGTTGTATCGGCTTACAGACAGTTTGAGTTGTTTGCTTCACGAGTCTTGGGTTTCATTGCTACAGGACACCAGATCACACTTGAAAGGGTCCCAGCCTGTGTACCAGCTTAAATTTTGTGCCCTATGGGTGCCTCTCTGGCCTGGAGCCAAAGCATTCTTACCATGCAGAGCTGTACATAGGATACCTACTGTGTGCTTAGTGCTGGTCTAGAACCCATAAAGCACAAGAAACAGACCAGAGAACCCATTTTCTAAGAGAAACCCAAATCTTCTGATGTTGCAGGCAAGGAGACTGGGATCCAGGGAGAAGGGAAAGGGACAGGCTCCATCTGCTATATGAAAATAAAGCTGGAGATGACAAGGTTCTGCTCCTTGACCCTCAGGCAAAAACAGTTTTGGACATCTCTTCATGTATAAGCCCCCGCTCAAGATCTCTAAGCATCAGTTTCAGGGGAGGAACTCTGCAGAACAGAACAAGGGAGCTGAGAATAGGAAGTAGATATTACAAGACTATTTGGTCTGAGTATTCTTGGCCCACTGAATTAACCTCTCTGAGCCTCTAGATCATTTTTAAATATAAATAACATGTGAACTCCAGTAATTATAATATGAAATGCAAGCATAGTGACCTATAAGGAAAAATTATAAAAGAAATCATTAATAGCATTTATAAGTACAATGTGCCAAGCACTGTGACATCTTCACTCAGTTATTTGATATGTATAAAAGTGTGTTAGACATCACAGACGTCAGCTTCTAGGTAAGGAAACAAGCTAAAAGGAATGAAATGACATGCAACTAAGTGACAAGAACCAAGATTTAAGCCAGTTATGTCATATTTAGAAGTTCAAGTCTTGAGCTGGGCATGTTGGTGCACACCTTTAATCCTAGCACTTGGGAGGCAGAGGCAGAGGCAGGTGGATCTTTGTGAGTTCAAGACCAGCCTGGTCTACATAGCTAGTTCCAGAATAGCCAGAGCTACAGGGAGACCCTGTCTCAAAAAGACCAAAAAAAAAAAAAAAAAAAGTTCGTATTAGTCACTTTTCTGCTGCTGTGATAAAACCACCATGAACTTATAAAAGGAAGAGTTTATTTGAGGTTACAATTGACAGTTCCAGGGAATCAGAGTCCATTGTGGCGGGAGTGTGGTGGCAGGGGCTGGAGCAGCAAGCCGAGGGTCACATCTCACAATGAGCACAGGAAACAGAGAGAGAGAGACTGGAGACCACAAGGCTTGTTAAATGCACTAAGCCTGCCCCCAATAACGTACTTCCTCCAGCACAGCCACACCTTCTAAGAACAGTGCCACCAACTGGAGACAAAATGTCTGAATACTTTAAGCCTATGGGGGACACTCATTTAAACCACCACATTCCATTCCCTGGCCCCCATAGGCTCCTGACCATATAAAATGCAAAATGCATTTAGTCCAAACTTAAAAGTCCCCATAGTCTTTACCAGTCTCAATTCTATTCAAAAGTCTATCGTCCAAAATCTCTTCTGAGACACAGGCCAATCTCTTAACTGTAAGCTCCTGTAAAACCAAAAGGCAAATTACATACTCCCAACATACAGTGGAACTGAATACACATTCCCATTCCAAAAGGGAGGAATAGAGGCATAGTGAGGAAATACTGGACCAAAACAAGATCGAAAACCAGCAGGGCAAACACCAAGTCCAGTAGCTCCATGTGCAACTTCTGGGACTTGACTTCCAAAGGGCTTAGATGGCTCAGCTCTTCCAGCTTTGCTTGCAACATACATCTCTTTCTTAGGCTGGTACCACTCCCTGTATGCAGCTCTCCTTGGCAAATATCTCACAGGTCTGGCATCTCGAATGTCTTCTTGGGGTCTCCGCTGCCAACCAGGCTTCACATTCACAGCTTCACACAATGGCCTATCAGGGCCTTCTTTATTCAGGGACACCCCTGCTATACTCTGCCTGGCCTCTGTGGCTCTCTGAAACCGTGGAGGAAGAACTGATGACCCCTTCACTCTTGCAAACTTCATGCCTCTAAAGCCAGCACCACGTGAATGAAATTGCCGAATCTGGCTGCAAGTTCGGGATGGACTCTCTCCTACTTTAACCACATTTGCAATTTTTCTCTGCCCTGGACTTGTTGGAGGATTAGCTGGGTGTGGTCTTGCCCTGAAGGTACTGATTCTTTTGTTTACTTGTAAATCTCCAGGCCTCTCCTTAATCACTTTAGTCTCCTTATGAAAGGGAGCCTCTCCTTCACATGCCTTGGCCCCACCTTTAATCTTCCTAGTGCAGTTATCAGATCCAAACTGTACATTCTGCATTTCTTTCTGCCCCATCTGCTCTTCTTCACTGTAGATCTGCACAATATTCACCATTAAAAGCCACGCCACCATTTCTACATTAGGCTGTCTTGAAATATCCTCCACCAAAGACATCAGTCCATTGCTTTTCAACTTAGCATCAGGCAAGCATTTGGGCTGTGGGCAAACTGCTGCCAGACTCTTTATCAAAATATCCCAGTTACTGCCTAAGTCTTTATGTTCCTCTGGAACTACATTTTTTGCAGCAATGCTTTCTTCCAGGCTTCTACTAGAATGGCCCATTAAGCTCTGCTTACATTAGTCAACAGTTTTTCTAGCCCAAAGTTCCAAAGTCTTCCACATTTCTCCAAACATCCACATGGTCAGGTTCTTCACAGCCAACAGCCCACTTTCTGGTACCAAATAACTGTATTAGTCACTCTTCTGTTGCTGTGATAAAACTACCATGAGCAAGGGAACTTATAAAAGGAAGAGTTTATTGCCCGGTGTAGTGGCGCACGCCTTTAATCCTAGCACTCAGGAGGCAGAGGTAGGCGGATCTTTGTGAGTTCAAGGTCTACAGAGTGAGTTCCAGGCCAGCTGGGACTACAGGGAGACCCTGTCTCGAAAAGAACAACAACAACAACAAAATAATAATAATAATAATAAAAGAAAAAGAAAAAAGAAAAGAAAAGAAAAGGAAGAGTTTATTTGAGCTTACAATTGACGGTTCCAGGGAATCAGAGTCCACAGTGGCAGGAAGCATGATGGCCAGGGCTGGAGCAGCAAGCTGAGGGTCACATCTCACAATGAGCACAGGAAGCAGAGAGAGAGAGAGACTGGAGACCGCAAGGCTTGTTAAACTCACTAAGCCTGCCCCCAATGGCATACTTCCTCTAGCACAGCCACACCTTCTAAGACCTCCAAGAACAGTGCCACCAACTGGACACAAAATGTCTGAATACTTAAAGCCTATAGGGGACACTCATTCAAACCACCACTAAGTTCATTATGCTTAAAGGAGAATGGAGCTTAAACTTGGAAGCCTATCCAGAGTTATCAGAATTCTTAGAGTTAGCCCTATAGATTTTGAATTCATTCTCAAACCCCCTCAGCTACCATCACAAACTCAGTATTGGCTAGAACCAACATTAACAACAAGAACAGCACCGTAATTTCACCATGTTAGATCATGCATGTTAGATCAATTGCATGTAGATATTTGCAGGCATGAAAAGTACAAATGATATGTAACAGAAATATAAAATGAAAGAGTTGGAGGATATCTAGCTATTGTATAATCTAACGATCTGTCTCCCCTGGTACAGGTAGTATAGTCCTATTTAGCCCAACCATTTTACCAGAAAATGCCCTCATTATAATGAACTAAAATCTCCTCCTCAGTGAATATACAGACACAAAACACCCCTGCACCAGGCCTCACATGGCTTCTTTTTTTCAAAGTAAATGCCCCAGTCTTCAATCCATTCTCCAATGAGCCCATTTTTTTTTAAAGGCATGCGCCACCACGCCCAGCATTTATTTATTTCTGTATGTGTATCAATGTACTGTCTGCATGCAAGTTTGTGCACCCATGTCGTGCAATGCTGCGGAGGTCAGAAGAGGGTGTCGGATTCCCCTGGAACTGGAGTTCTCCTGGAACTGGAGATTCAGACAGTTCTCGGCCGCCATGTGGGTGCTGGGGATTGAACCCGGGTCCTCTGTAAGAGCGGTCGGTGCTCCTAACTGCTAGGCCATCTCTCCAGCCTGAGCCCATTTTTTAAATGCTTTATCAACTCCACAACTCTTTCTGGGACCACTGAGATTTTAACGTCTATACCATCAACATAGTTAACCCCAAGGAAGCCAATTAACCTCTCAGAACTTCAGTTGCCTTGTCTATAAGCTAAAATTATTGATACATACTTAGTACAGTTGTTACATTAAATGCAGTATGAGATGAAGCACACAAACACATCGTCTTCCCTCAGCAGGCATTGATGAATGAATAACATCATTCCTGTGATTATTCTAGAGAGCCCTGAAACAATGGCGATTAGGGGAGACACATCAGCCCAACCTGAAAGGAACAGAGCTTAGGTAAGGTCAGGTCCACTTCCCCACGGAGAAGTGAGAAACAAACGGATGTACTGAATGGCGTCCCCATGGGGGCTATCCAGAACTAACCTTCCCACAGCTCCATTGAAATATCATTTAGGTTCTTCTAAATCATCACCAGAATGTTGTCACAAATCACTCTGCGACTTGACAGAATTCAGTGAAATGTGATCTCAAATCATTAATTAAAAAGTGAGGCATGGGGCTGGAGAGATAGCCTAGCGGTTAAGAGCACCGACGCTCTTGCAGAGGACCCGGGTTCAATCCCCAGCACCCACATGGCGGCTAAGAACCGTCTGTAACTCCAATTCCAGGAGAACTCCAGTTCCAGGGGAATCCGAGACCCTCTTCTGACCTCCGCGGCATTGCACGACACTGGGCGCACAGCCTGATCAGACAGTACTTCTTTACAATACACAAAAAAAAAAAAAAAAAAAAAAAAAAAAGTGAGGCATTTACCAACTGCTCTTGCAGAGGACCCGGGTTTGATCCCCAGCACCCACATGGCGGCTAAGAACTGTCTGTAACTCCAATTCCAGGAGAACTCCAGTTCCAGGAGAACTCCAGTTCCAGGGGAATCCGACACCCTCTTCTGACCTCCAAGGCATTGCACGACACAGGTGCTCAAACCTACATGCAGACAGTATATTCATACACATACAAAAATAAATAAAATTTTTTTAAAGTGAGGCATTTGCAATGGCACATTCATTTACACCATCTCATTTCATTCTTTCAACCACTAAGACATTCAACACTCCCAGCAGGGAGCATTGGCCACGGAAGGAAGGCACTGAGTTATGACAAGTCCCTGTCATTCTTCCCCGGGAAAACAGAGTGAGCATGTGCTGCAGATAGTGGTGATTTGGAAAGGATAAAGGCTCATCTTAGAGCTTTAGGGGGCATTCAGAGAGGTCAAAATATGGAGAACAAATTGGAAGGACCAAAGGACACTTCCTTCCTTTTAGTATCAAGAAGTGGTGACCTGATCTACCAAGGCAGAGAGTATCTACTTCATCTGTCTCCCTCCCCAGTTCCTCATTCTTGGTCCTGATATTGAAAATGCTAACCTTCCCAGACCTGCAAGCAGCAAAACCCAGGTTAGTAGAACAGAAATATCTTAAAAACCCAGCAGGGATCAGTAAATGCCCTTTGGTGATTATACTGAGACAAAGAGGGGGCTGGCTACCAGTGAACTACATCTCAGACCTTACAACCATCTAAGTCATCTTAGCCTTTGACCCCCTCCCTTCACCAGTAGCCAACCTGCCACCTACACTGTGATTAAGAGTTCTACCAGTTTTATTCTGTCTCTCCTATGCAAAGCTTACTTGATTTCGATGCTGTCCTGGGGCAGTAAGTTAGAGAAGTTTGGATGGCTTCACCCTGCGGTGGTAGGAGCTCCACACATTATGGCGCTGCCTGCTGGAGCAAGAGGGGAAAAGAATGCTGGCCACGCCGTGTGTCTGCCAAATCCAGGACAGACTTCAGACACAGGACTTGGGGCAGTGGGGCTGGAACTGACCTGGAAGCCTCGTCCCTGAAGACTGACTCTCATGGTTCTAGATGATATATACAAGTTGCTAAGAGAGAAAATCAATTGATGGACCAACTACAGGTAAAAGTAGCACTTTAATCTATGGGGTAATCAACGGCTATCCAACTGGACTTAAAGCCCTCTCGATGGGACAGAGCTCATGGGTGCACTGTAAACATAGCCAAATACACTTGGCTGGAGAGCTCATAGATCTTAGAGAAAACCCTGTCTCTGTCATATCTGTAGACAAATGAAATTTCTTACTGGATGCTAAATATGGATCCTTCTATTTACAGACAATTATACCACACACACCCATCAAAGAAGCTTCTTTCTGCAATAGATGGAGGCTACTACAGAGTTCCACAACTGGTCACACACAGAGAATATGTGTGTGTGAGAGATGCCCAACCCTATGTGACACTGACACATTTAATGTGGAACCTCTACCTCATGGAATATAGTGGAAATGGGAGAGAAAGAATCCTAATGCGTTCTTCAACTCTCAGCAGCGAAGCTTGATCATGCAACAGAGTGTGATGTGCAGAAGGTCACGGCTGGCCAAGGTGTAGAGAATAAGAAGCTTCCGAGCATGCGTCCCTGCATAGAATAAGAAGCTTCCGAGCATGCATCCCTGCATAGAATAAGAAGCTTCCGAGCATGCGTCCCTGCGTAGGACTCCTATATTGAACCTCGCCCAGGCTCGGGAGCCACTGCAAAAGAGCAGGTGGAAAGACTGCAAGGGTTGGTGCATGAACATAAGGAAATAGAGGCTTTCAGGCCTCTGGGAACATGCTCATATGAACTTGAAGCAATGGTGACAGCACGCACAAAACCCATGCTGACTCAGTCAGACCCAACGTAGAAGTGGGTAAATGGGCATCAGGCCCAAACTTTAACTGAGGAACTATTGGCAACTGATTACTGCTGGGTGAGAAAGAATTCATCTTCTTCAAGGGAGTGGCTCTAGACAGGCTGACTAGAGTCTGGTAGGTGAACTTGCAGTGAGGGACATCCTGATACAAATGCTTGACTGGATAGGCCTTAACATATATGACAGAATGTGTGAAATCTGGTAGAGGGCTATTTGGGAGGTACAGATGTGGGAAGGAGATCTAAATATAATTCAAATTTGTTGTATGAAATGCACAAAAATAATAAATATATACATTAAAAAAGTTACCATTCTTTGCTCGCCTTTCTAAATATTATAATAAACCCATGTATATGTTTGTTTATATACATATATATGCATATTATAGACTAGAATCTGCATATGAAGATCAGTCTTAGTCCATCCACTTCCCTGGGAATTTTGAGATTTCATTTTTCTTTTTTGGTGTTTGGTTTTTGTTTTTTTTGTTTTTGAGACAGGGTCTCCCTTTAGTCCCAGCTGGCCTGGAGCTTGCTATGTAGACCAGGCTGGCCTTGAACTCACAGAGATCCCCCTGCCTCTGCTAGGATTAAAGGCGTACCTCACCACACCCAGCCCAAGATGGTTCTTAGTTGCCATGTAGGTGATGAGAATGGAACCCGTGTCTTCTGCAAGAGCAGTCAGTGCTCTTAACCACTGAGCCATTTCTCCAGCCCAGAGATTTTATTTTTCTTTTTTTATACTAAAAGAATAAATTTTTTTTTGGTATTTTCGAGACAGGGTCTCCTTGTAGCCCCAGCTGTCCTGGAACTCACTCTGTAGACCAGGCTGGCCTTGAACTCACAAAGATCCACCTGCCTCTGCCTCCCAAGTGCTAGGATTAAAGGCGTGCACCACCATGCCCAGCTAAGAATAAATATTTTTATTAAGCATTGTAAGCTGCATTCAATAGCCTCCGGATAGACCACACCAAAATCCATCAACAGTGAATCAGACCCAACAGCAGTTCATTCTTCACGATCCATGAGTTAAGGCAGAACTCCCTTCGACTTACAGTAAGATCCTACTTAGCACTTGTGGGCAAGGGGCTGGGGGAGTTACACCTC
Organism: Rhizomys pruinosus; assembly: GCA_009823505.1. NCBI lineage: Eukaryota > Metazoa > Chordata > Mammalia > Rodentia > Spalacidae > Rhizomys > Rhizomys pruinosus. The sequence continues at coordinate 1,576,770 of VZQC01002896.1, forward strand.
ATTTCTGATCACTAATGTGATGAAGAGCATCGGAAGTATGTGAAACGATAAGTGATTCTGATTCAAAGTACATTGTTAGGAAACATTAACAAGAACATCAAAATGATAGAAGTATAACTGCTTCTGCTAAATTCTTTACAGGAAAATTCTCAAGAACAAGCAATTTACTTCCTGCTACAGAAGGGTTTTTCTAAGATCAAAGGGTTTTTTTTTTCTTCACATAATTTCATATTTTGCTAATATGAAGGCATAAAACAGCAACAAAGAACAATAAATGCACACAGCAGTGAGTACACCAGGGTAATGTTGGTGTTCCAGATGGCTAGATAATTTGGGGGATTTAGAGTAAATGCAACAGAGGTCAATAATCACAAATTTTTAAGGTTAGAGCAAGATCAGTCATGACTAAACAGTTAACATCTTTTATAGGACTAGTACTGATTATTAGCATTTTTTGATTTTGCAAATGGGCACATACTGGTAAGAATGGAAGAAAGGACAATAACATGCATAATATTAACTACATGCTTTAAAAAATTATGAACCATGCAGAAGTTTAGCTCAAGTAGTAGTACTAATGGTCTACATCTGATTCAAAACCACATAGTTCATTGATCACAGATGCATGGTATTAGTCACTAAGTTTCAGAACACATTGTGTTGATTTTGAAAGGTCATTTGCATCTTCTATGATTTCAACTTTATCTCCATTGAACTTGCTTGTAAAGTATGTATGATGTACTGTATATTTAAAATCAGCAGAACAGCAATATTACTCTATAATTTCTTTTAGTTTTGATAGTTGTACTTTTTTTAACATAAAAGAACCACATCGCTGGGCATGGTGGCACACGCCTTTAATCCTAGCACTTGGGAGGCAGAGACAGGTGCATCTTTGTGAGTTCAAGGCCAGCCTGGTCTACAGAGCGAGTTCCAGGACAGCTGGGGCTATGTGGAGACCCTGTCTCATAAATACACAAAAAAAAAAAAAAAAAAAAAGAGCATATCAACAGTGATGAAAGAAAGATTTAAGTAAGAAAGAAAAACTGTGGTTGTGCCTTATTTCTTTCATAATCATAAAAACCAAAGCCTTAAACAAAGCAGAGCACCATGAGGTGAGTGGGAACATTGGCAGGATTGAGCATGGCTGGGGTATCAGACCTAATGCAGGCCAGGAAAGCCCTCATCCAACGGTTCTTGTCTTCTACTGCTTTGCCCAGCCAAAGCATCTTCAGGTTGGTGCATGTCCACTCCTGGAAGGCTAGGGCTTCAACCAGTTCCGGGCTCTGAGGAGACTTCCCCTCGTACGCTGCCCATTCCTTAATGATCACTGGAGAGTGATCAAGGAATTCTGGCGGAAGTCTGTCAGTTTTCTTTCTGCTTTCTGCTAAACCAAACAGGACTGGGTAAACATACTGATGAACTGGCCTACAGAGCAGGGCAGCGGAGACAGCTCGTTGTGGGCTTCATCTTCAATAGAAACAGCAATTTTTTATTTCACCCTTCCTCAGGACGTGGAAGATGTAGGGGTACATCAGCCCCTTCTTGTGCCTGTGTTCAGCCACTCTCAGCACCTCAGATGCAGGGGAGGGGGAGGCAGGGGAGGTGTGGTGATGTCCATATGGTTCCTGGTGGGCATTGACTCGAGGCATGGGATTATGGCTCCCTTTGCCTTCGGCTTGCTGACTTCCTGAAGAGGCAGTGGATGATCCTTCTGCCTTTACTTGGTCTCCTGGGTGTCCCTGTGACAGTGTCTCTGTATGACTTCCCGTCTTCTCCCAGGCAATCTTGTTCCTGCTGATGTGGTTGGCTGCTCCTCCACTGCCCTCATCATTGTCTGATGATGACCAGATAGAAGAGCCAGGGAAGTAGGCAGAATCCGCATGACTGGGGCTGCCGCTTGATGGGGGAAGAGTGCTTGTACAGAGGTGTGTGCTTCCAGTTATTTTTTTAAATTTTTTTAAAATTTTATTTATTTCTGTATGTGTATGGATGCACTGTCTGCATGCAAGTCTGTGCACCTGTGTCGTGCAATGCCGTGGAGGTCAGAAGAGGGTCTCGGATTACCCTGGAACTGGAGTTCTCCTGGAATTGGAGTTTCAGACGGTTCTCGGCCGCCATATGGGTGCTGGGGATCGAACTCGGGTCCTCTGTAAGAGCGGTCGGCGCTCTTAACCACTAGGCCATCTCTCCAGCCCATGCTTCCAGTTATGACAAATGTTGCTGTAGCTATTCTGCTCTGTCAGATTCTTCCCACTGGTGTCCAGGTCGAGGGCTGGCTCAGGGAGGCTGTATGGGTATGGACCCTGGCCCAGGGTGCCCCCTAGGCTGGGCACCTGTGGGTCCACAGGCTTTGCTTGCAGAGAAGTCTGTGGAATGTTGAGTGTCTGAGGGGGACATATGTGGCGCCATCCCAGGCATTCTGAAGGGATTTGGTCTGGCTAAGTAATGTGGTGGATGAAATGATGGGCTGACCAGTCGCTGAGTAATATCCAATTGCTCTCTTAAATCAAATGTCTTTGTCATCTGCTCTAGACTGTGAATGCTGGAAAACATCTTCAGCTGGGCATCCAGGTCAGAAGTGTCCTGAATGTTGTGGTCGTAGTCAGCTACAGCTTTGACCACTACGTCACAGGGTGGCAAGACCAGATGGTGGGCTCCAACCTTCAGTAAGGAGAGTGGATGCTCTGGACCAAGTAAACTCCAATGACAGGAAGCCAGATCCTCATCAGGTAGTATGTGATTTCCTAACAGAGCAGCGAAAATAGGAAAACGATTTGCGTTCAGGTCCAGTTGCTTGGCAACTTCGTGCATCAGATGCCGGCTTGTGGTGAGACTCTTCCCTTCATGGCTGTTTCGGGGCATGGGCACTGAAGTAGCAGGGGATGTTGCATAGTGCATAATCGGAACCAGATGCCACCAAGCCACGGAAACCATTCTCTCTGCAGAAGCCAATTAGTTCTTGAGCGTGATCCTCAATGCTCTGTGCAACCTTGACGTGGAAGCAGGTGAGCGCCAGGCAGATGCAGTAGGCCGTGCAGACCCGAATCAGGAGCCAGACCTTGGGCGGTGGCATGCCCTTGTTCTGGACGTGGCTGATGATCTGCTGCTCTGTCTGGCTCTCCTTGTTCTGCCACTTGACCCACTCCTGCAGCCAGGCCTTCTCGAGCGCGCCTTGAAGAAGAAGTAGAGTCAAGGTTGCTGCTGAAGCAGCCCTTGGCCAGCACCACCAGGTAGCAGAGCATGTGGTTCCACTGGCTGCCGCTCAACCAGTCCGTGTAGAAGCCGCCATACAGGCGGTGCAGGCAGGTGTCACATCCACCAGCAGGTGCAGCGGCCAGACCCGAGGCTCGAGATTTCATTGTTCTACAGCGCTGAATAACAATCGTTTTACATACATACCAGATTTTCATTAACCATTCATCACTTGATGGACAAATAGGCTTGTTCTGTCTCCTCGCTGTAGTGTGTTATGACCTTTTGGGAAACATGGGTCTTTGTGAGTTTTCATTTCCTTGAACTGAAGACCTGACAGCAGCATTGCTGAAAAATACAACACATGTTTTTAACTTCTAAAGAAAGCTCCAGATGCTGGAGAGGTTGTAGGGAAAGGGGAGCACTCATCCACTGCTGGTGGGAGTGTAAACTTGTACAACCACTATGGAAAGCAGTGTGGAGAACCCTTAAAAGACTGGGAATGAGCTTACCATGTGACCCAGTCATACCACTCCTGGGTATATACCCCAAAGACTCATCCTACCACAAATATACATGCACATCCATGTTTATTGCAGCTCTCTTCACAATGAAGAGCTGAAACTAACCCAAATGCCCCTCAACAGATGAGTGGATGACAAAAATGTGGTACATCTACACAATGGAGTACTATTCAGCAGTAAAGAAAATGGCTCCCCATCTTCTGATTTTAGGAAGAAAAAAAATGAAAGATGGCATTATGAACTTTGCGGGTAAATGGATGGAGCTCGAAGCCATTATGCTGAGTGAAGTAACACAGTCCTAGAAAGACAAACGGAGAATGGTTTCCCTCATGTGGATGCTAACACCAAATCCCCCAGGTGAAAGGCAAGCTGAATAACATTATTGTTATATTCCTGTTTATCTGAAAGCAACTATGTTGTTATAATATGAATGACTCAACAGGCTCCAGAATCCACCCACCAATTATTTTCAGACTCTGTAATTACTGTATACATGTAGAGTATGTATCCATATTTTAGAGTAATATAAAATTAATGGAGGAAAATGTGAATTCCTAAACATAAAAAAAAGACTGAAAGAAAGATGCAGAACAGTTATGACAGAATGTATGATCTGGGGTGGGGTGGGGGGAAGGTAAAGGGGAATATGCCTGAACTGAATTGAAAAATGATGTCTGAAACACACAAAACATCAATAAAAAATTGAATTTCCTAAGAATTATGGTGAATGTTTAAATGCTTTGTAAACAAGTCAATAAAAGTAGAAATGTTCTTTAAAAAAAAAGAAAAAGAAAACTCCAAATGGTCTTCCAGAATGGCAGTATCATTTTGCACCTTCTTTAACTACACGTGAGGACAGCAGTGTCTCCGTGTCTTTGCTAACACTTGGCTTCTGGGTCTTAAAGCTGATTAAATTGAATGAAGGTGTAGTGTATGGTTCTGTGTGTGGGTATAGGCGCCTGAGTGTGAGTGCTTTAGCGGGCAGAGCTTTCAGATATCCCCGGAGCAGGAGTTAGAGTTGTGAGCTGCCCAATGTGGGTGTTGGGAGTTGAACAAAAGTCCTCTGCAAGAGCAGTATCCACTTTTATAAATTAAGATTGTGTAGATTCATAGCACAGTTCTCAATCAAGTTTAGACCCCCCCATTCGGTCCCTCTGAGCCCCCCCCACCAAACTTCCTGTATTCTGCCACACATGGTAAGACCTATCTAGTCAAGAATTTGTACCCAGTTGTCCTTAAGTGAAAATTCATCCACTGCAGTCTAGTCAGCCCATCTAGAGATTGTTAGTAAGGCATACTCTCCCTCACCCAGTAACACTAAGTCTTCAATATTTCTGTCTAGGGCTGACCCACCACCCACTTCTCTTGTCCCCTCTGGATCTTTATTTAATTGAGTTGGCATGGGTCTTGTGCTCAAGGCCACCATTGTCAAAAGTTCACATGTGCCAACTTCTTATGGCCTGAAATCCTCTGCTCTGCTCCCTTGTGTAATGAACTAGCCCTAGCCCTTACAATCTTCCCACACCCTCTTCCACAATGGTCTCTGAGCTATGGGTGGGTGAGAACCAGTACAGGAGTCTCACACAGGGACTCTGCAGTCTCTTATTTTCTAAAATGTGGCCAGTTGGGGCCTTGCATGCATCTCACTTTGTTGTAAAGGTGGCTTCACTGTGAGGATTGAGGGATGCATTCATTTTCTCTCAGTCTCTTCTTGCACTTTGTTTGGTGAGCCTTGGGGGTAGAGGTTCAACTGTAGATGTGTGACCCAGGACTGGGCACCTCTCAGTCATATGTTCTCTGTGTCTGAGCAGTTGTGGAACTCTGCAGAAGCCTCCATCTGTTCCAGTAAGAAGCTTCCTCGATGAGTGGTACAGAATGCTTGTCTGTAAATATAAGCATCCGTGTTTAGCAAATGGTAAGAAATATCATTTGTCTGGAGATCTGACAGAGCTAGGGTTTTCTCTAGGATCTATGTCCTCTCCAGTTCTGTGTATTTGGCTGTATTCACAGTGCTATTCATCAGTTCACTCCCATTGAATGGGCTTGAAGTCCAATTAGGTAGCTGTTGATTACTCCCCAGATAACAGTGCCCCCACTGCACCAATAGCTTGCTGTGCCAGTTGTTATGGTCATTAGCCTTTAGGGCTGGGTTGGACCATTGATTGATCTTCTNATACTCCCAACATACAGTGGAACTGGAATACACAGTCCCATTCCAAAAGGGAGGATAGAGGCATAGTGAGGAAATACTGACCAAAACAAGACAAAAACCAGCAGGGCAAACACCAATCCAGTAACTCCATGTTCGACTTCTGGGAATTTACTTCAAAAGGGCTTAGATGGCTCCGCTTTTCCAGCTTTGATTGCAACATACCTCTCTTTCTTCGGCTGGTACCACTCCCTTTATGCAGCTCTTCTTGGTAAATATCTCACAGGTCTGGGCATCTCGAATGTCTTCTTGGGGTTCCACTGCCAAAACTAGAACTTCCCACATTCACAGCTTCATGTGATGGTCTATCAGGGCCCTCTTTATTCAGGAACACCCCTTCTGACTCTGCTTGGCCTCTGTGGCTCTCTGAAACCACAGAGGAAGAATGGATGACCCCCTTCTTTATTGCATCCTTCGGGCCTCTAAAGCCAGCACCATGAGAATGAAACTGCCAAGTTTGACTGCAAATTTGGAATGGACTTTGTTCTACTTGAAACATTTGCAATTTTTCTCTACCTTGGACTTGGTGTAGAAAACCCCTTCAGTATTTCCTTTCAAAACCTGGAGAATTAGCTGGGTGTAGTCTTGACCTGAAGGTACTTTTTCTGTCATTTACGGGTCACTCTCGAAGGCCTCTTCTTAATACTTTTAATCTCACTTTTTCCAATTTTGTTTTACTTGTAAAATAGCATAGGATCTTCCTTAATCACTTTAGTCTCCTTATGAAAAATGATCTCTCCTTCACATGCCTTCTTGGCCCCACCCTTTAATTTCCTGAGTGCATTGTGTTCAGATCCAAAATGTACATTATGCATTTCTTTCTGCCCCATCCTGCATCTTCTTCACTGTAGTCTGTACAATATTCCACCATTAATAGCCATGTCCACCATTTCTACATTAGGCTGTCTTGAAATATCCTCTGCCAAAAGACATTAGTTCATTGCTTTTCAACTTAGCATCAGGCAAACATTGTGGGCTGTGGGCAAACTGCTGCCAGACTCTTTATCAAAATATCCCAGTTGCTGCCTAAGTCTTTATTTCCTCTGGAATTACATTTTTTGCAGCAATGCTTTCTTCCATGGCTTCTACTAGAATGGCCCATTAAGCTCTGCTTACATTAGTCAACAGTTTTTCTAGCCCAAAAGTTCCAAGTCTTCCACATTTCTCCAAACATCCACATGGTCAGGTTCTTCACAGCCAAAGCCCACTTCTGGTACCAAATAACTGTATTAGTCACTCTTCTGTTGCTGTGATAACATCACCATGCGCAAGGGAACTTATAAAAGGAAGAGTTTATTGCCGGTTTTGTAGTGGCGCCAGCCCTTTAATCCTAGCACTCACGGAGGCAGAGGTAGGCGGATCTCTGTTGAGTTCAAGGCAACTGTTCTACAGAGTGAGTTCCAGCCAGCTGGGACTACAGGGAGACCCTGTCTCGAAAAGAAACAACACCAACAAACAAAAATAATAATACTATAAAATGAACAAAAAAAAGAAAAGAAAGAAAAGCAGAAGAGGTTTATTTGGCTTACAATGGACGGTTCCAGGGAACAGAGTCCACAGTGGCAGGAAGCCATGATGGCCGGGCTGGAGCAGCGATGCTGAGGGTCACATCTCACAATGAGCACAGGAAGCAGAGAGAGAGAGAGACTGGAGACCAGCAAGGCTTGTTAAACTCACAAGCCTGCCCCAATGGCCTACTTCCTCTAGCACGCCACACCTTCTAAGACCTCCAAGAACAGTGCCACCAACTGGACCCAAAAATGTCTTGAATACTTAACAGCCTATAGGTGACACCTATTCCAAACCACCACTAAGTTCATTATGCTTAAAGGAGAATGGAGCTTAAACTTGGAAGCCTATCCAGAGTTATCAGAATTCTTAGAGTTAGCCCTATAGATTTTGAATTCATTCTCAAACCCCCTCAGCTACCATCACAAACTCAGTATTGGCTAGAACCAACATTAACAACAAGAACAGCACCGTAATTTCACCATGTTAGATCATGCATGTTAGATCAATTGCATGTAGATATTTGCAGGCATGAAAAGTACAAATGATATGTAAACAGAAAATAAATGAAAGAGTTGGGGATATCTAGCTATTGTATAATCTAACGATCTGTCTCCCCTGGTACAGGTAGTATAGTCCTATTTAGCCCAACCATTTTACCAGAAAATGCCCTCATTATAATGAACTAAAATCTCCTCCTCAGTGAATATACAGACACAAAACACCCCTGCACCAGGCCTCACATGGCTTCTTTTTTTAAATCAAAAAAAAAAAAAAAAAAAAAGCCCATTTTTTTTTTAAAGGCATGCCCACCACGCCCAGCATTTATTTATTTCTGTATGTTTATCAATGTTACTGTCTGCATGCAAGTTTGTGCACCCATGTCGTGCAATGCTGCGGAGGTCAGAAGAGGGTGTCGGATTCCCCTGGAACTGGAGTTCTCCTGGAACTGGAGTTCCGACAGTTCTCGGCCGCCATGTGGGTGCTGGGGATTGAACCCGGGTCCTCTGTAAGAGCGGTCGTTGCTCCTAACTGCTAGGCCACTCTCCAGCCTGAGCCCATTTTTTAAATGCTTTATCAACTCCACAACTCTTTCTGGGACCACTGAGATTTTAACGTCTATACACACATAGTTAACCCCAAGGAAGCCAATTATCTCTGAACTTCAGTTGCCTTGTCTATAAGCTAAAATTATTGATACATACTTAGTACAGTTGTTACATTAAATGCAGTATGAGATGAAGCACACAAACACATCGTCTTCCCTCAGCAGGCATTGATGAATGAATAACATCATTCCTGTGATTATTCTAGAAAGCCCTGAAACAATGGCGATTAGGGGAGACACATCAGCCCAACCTGAAAGGAACAGAGCTTAGGTAAGGTCAGGTCCACTTCCCCACGGAGAAGTGAGAAACAAACGGATGTACTGAATGGCGTCCCCATGGGGGCTATCCAGAACTAACCTTCCCACAGCTCCATTGAAATATCATTTAGGTTCTTCTAAATCATCACCAGAATGTTGTCACAAATCACTCTGCGACTTGACAGAATCAGTGAAATGTGATCTCAAATCAGTTAATTAAAAAGGAGGCATGGGGCTGGAGAGATAGCCTAGCGGTTAAAGAGCACAGCTCTTGCAGAGGACCGGGTTCAACCCCAGCACCCACATGGGCGGCTAAGAACCGTCTGTAACTCCAATTCCAGGAGAACTCCAGTCCAGGGGAATCCGAGACCCTCTTCTTGACCCCATCCCGCGCATTGCACGACACGGGCGCACAGACCTGCATTGCAGACAGTACATTCTTACACATCACAAAAAAAAAAAAAAAAAAAAAAAAAAAAAAAAAGTGAGGCATTTACCAACTGCTCTTGCAGAGGACCCGGGTTTTGATCCCCAGCACCCACATGGCGGTAAGAAACTGTCTGTTAACTCCAATTCCGGAGAACTCAGTTCCAGGAGAACCCAGTTCCAGGGGAATCCGACACCCTCTTCTGACCTCCAAGGCATGAGCTGACACAGGGGCTCAAACCCTTACATGCAGACAGTATATTCATACCACATACAAAAAATAAATAAAATTTTTTTAAAGTGAGGCATTTGCAATGGCACATTCATTTACACCATCTCATTTCATTCTTTCAACCACTAAGACATTCAACACTCCCAGCAGGGAGCATTGGCCACGGAAGGAAGGCACTGAGTTATGACAAGTCCCTGTCATTCTTCCCCGGGAAAACAGAGTGAGCATGTGCTGCAGATAGTGGTGATTTGGAAAGGATAAAGGCTCATCTTAGAGCTTTAGGGGGCATTCAGAGAGGTCAAAATATGGAGAACAAATTGGAAGGACCAAAGGACACTTCCTTCCTTTTAGTATCAAGAAGTGGTGACCTGATCTACCAAGGCAGAGAGTATCTACTTCATCTGTCTCCCTCCCCAGTTCCTCATTCTTGGTCCTGATATTGAAAATGCTAACCTTCCCAGACCTGCAAGCAGCAAAACCCAGGTTAGTAGAACAGAAATATCTTAAAAACCCAGCAGGGATCAGTAAATGCCCTTTGGTGATTATACTGAGACAAAGAGGGGGCTGAGCTACCAGTGAACTACATCTCAGACCTTACAACCATCTAAGTCATCTTAGCCTTTGACCCCCTCCCTTCACCAGTAGCCAACCTGCCACCTACACTGTGATTAAGAGTTCTACCAGTTTTATTCTGTCTCTCCTATGCAAAGCTTACTTGATTTCGATGCTGTCCTGGGGCAGTAAGTTAGAGAAGTTTGGATGGCTTCACCCTGCGGTGGTAGGAGCTCCACACATTATGGCGCTGCCTGCTGGAGCAAGAGGGGAAAAGAATGCTGGCCACGCCGTGTGTCTGCCAAATCCAGGACAGACTTCAGACACAGGACTTGGGGCAGTGGGGCTGGAACTGACCTGGGAGCCTCGTCCTGAAGGACTGCTCTCATGGTTCTAGATGATATATACAAGTTGCTAAGAGAGAAAAATCAATTGATGGACCAACTACAGGTAAAAGTAGCACTTTAATCTATGGGGTAATCAAACGGCTATCCAACTGGACTTAAAGCCCTCGCGAGGGACAGAGCTCATGGGTGCACTGTAAACATAGCCAAATACACTTGGTGAGAGCTCATAGATCTTAGAGAAAACCCTGTCTCTGTCATATCTGTAGACAAATGAAATTTCTTACTGGATGCTAAATATGGATCCTTCTATTTACAGACAATTACCTCGACCACACATCAAAGAAGCTTCTTTCTGCAATAGATGGAGGATACTACCGAGTTCCACAACCTTGTCACACACAGAGAATATGTGTGTGTGAGAGATGCCCAACCCTATGTGACAACTACACATTAATGTGGAACCTCTACCTCATGGAATATAGTGGAAATGGGAGAGAAAGAATCCTAATGCGTTCTTCAACTCTCAGCAGCGAAGCTTGATCATGCAACAGAGTGTGATGTGCAGAGGTCACGAGTGGCCAAGTTAGTAGAGAATAAGAAGCTTCGAGCATGCGTCCCTGCATAGAATAAGAAGCTTCCGAGCATGCATCCCTGCATAGAATAAGAAGCTTCCGAGCATGCGGTCCCTGGTAGGACTCCTATATTGAACCTCGCCCAGGCTCGGGAGCCACTGCAAAAGAGCAGGTGGATAAGACTGCAAGGGTTGGTGCATGCACAAAGGAAATAGAGGGCTTTCAGGCCTCTGGGAACTGCTCATATGAACTTGAAGCAATGGTGAAGCACGCACAAAACACCCATCTGACTCAGTAGACCCAACGTAGAAGTGGGTAAATGGGCATCAGGCCCAAACTTTAACTGAGGAACTATTGGCAATGATTACTGCTGGGTGAGAAAAGAACTTATCTTCTTCAAGGGAGTGGTCTAGACAGGCTGACTAGAGTCTGGTAGGTGAACTTGCAGTGAGGGACATCCTGATACACACACTTGACTGGATATAGGCCTTAACATATATGACAGAATGTTGTGAAATCTGGTAGAGGGCTATTTGGGAGGTACAGATGTGGGAAGGAGATCTAAATATAATTCAAATTGTGTTGAAATGCACAAAAATAATAAATATATTACATTAAAAAGTTACCATTCTTTGCTCGCCTTTCTAAATATTATAATAAACCCATGTATATTTTGTTTATATACATATATATGCATATTATAGACTAGAATCTGCATATGAAGATCAGTCTTAGTCCATCCACTTCCCTGGGAATTTTGAGATTTCATTTTTCTTTTTTGGTGTTTGGTTTTGTTTTTTTTGTTTTGAGGACAGGGTCTCCCTTTAGTCCCAGCTGGCCTGGAGCTTGCTATGTAGACCAGGCTGGCCTTGAACTCACAGAGATCCCCCTGCCTCTGCCTAGGATTAAAGGGTACCTCACCACACCCAGCACCAAGATGGTTCTAGTTGCCATGTTAGGTGATGAGAATGGAACCCATGTGTCTTGCAAAGAGCAGTCAGTGCTCTTAACCACTGAGCCATTTCTCCAGCCCAGAGGCTTTTATTTTCTTTTTTTATACTAAAAGAATAAATTTTTTTTTGGTATTTTTCGAGACAGGGTCTCCTTGTACGCCCCAGCTGTCCTGGAACTCACTCTGTAGACCAGGCTGGCCTTGAAACTCACAAAGATCCACCTGCCTCTGCCTCCCAAGTGCTAGGATTAAAGGCGTGCACACCTGCCCAGCTAAGAATAAATATTTTTATTAAGCATTGTAAGCTGCATTCAATAGCCTCCGGATAGACCACACCAAAATCCATCAACAGTCAATCAGACCCAACAGCAGTTCATTCTTCAGATCCATGAGTTAGGGCAGAACTCCCTTCAACTTACAGTAAGATCCTACTTAGCTCTTGCAGGGCAAGGGGCTGGGGAGTTACACCTCATTTCTGATCACTAATGTGATGAAGAGCATCGGAAGTATGATGAAACATAAGTGATTCTGATTCAAAGTACATTGTTAGGAAACATTAACAAGAACATCAAAATGATAGAAGTATAACTGCTTCTGCTAAATTCTTTACAGGAAAATTCTCAAGAACAAGCAATTTACTTCCTGCTACAGAAGGTTTTTCTAAGATCAAAGGGTTTTTTTTTTCTTCACATAATTTCATATTTTGCTAATATGAAGGCATAAAACAGCAAAAAAGAACAATAAATGCACACAGCAGTGAGTACACCAGGGTAATGTCATATTTCCAATGCTAGATAATTTGGGGATTTAGATAAATGCAACAAGGTCAATAATCACAAATTTTAAGGTAGAGCAAGATCAGTCAGACTAAACAGTTAACCATCTTTATAGGACTAGTACTGATTATTAGCATTTTTTGATTTTGCAAATGGGCACATACTGGTAAGAATGGAAGAAAGGACAATAACATGCATAATATTAACTACATGCTTTAAAAAATTATGAACCATGCAGAAGTTTAGCTCAAGTAGTAGTACTAATGGTCTACATCTGATTCACAAACCACATAGTTCATTGATCTCACAGATGCATGGTCTTAGTCACTAAGTTTCAAGAACACATTGGTTGATTTTGAAAGGTCATTTGCATCTTCTATGATTTCAACTTTATCTCCATTGAACTTGCTTGTAAAGTATGTATGATGTACTGTATATTTAAAATCAGCAGAACAGCAATATTACTCTATAATTTCTTTTAGTTTGATAGTTGCTTACTTTTTTTAACATAAAGAACCACATCGCTGGGCATGGTGCACACGCCTTTAATCCTAGCACTTGGGAGGCAGAGCGACAGGGTGCATCTTTTGAGTTTCAAGGCCAAGCCTGGTCTACAGAGCGAGTTCCAGGACAGCTGGGCTATGTGGAGACCCTGTCTCAAAAAACACAAAAAAAAAAAAAAAAAAAAAGAGCCATATCAACAGTGATGAAGAAAGATTTAAGTAAGAAAGAAAAACTGTGGTTGTGCCTTATTTCTTTCATAATCATAAAAACCAAAGCCTTAAACAAAGCAGAGCACCATGAGGTGAGTGGGAACATTGGCAGGATTGAGCATGGCTGGGGTATCAGACCTAATGCAGGCCAGGAAAGCCCTCATCCAACGGTTCTTGTCTTCTACCGCCTTGCCCAGCCAAAGCACTCTTCAGGTTGGTGGCATGTCCACTCCTGGAAGGCTAGGGCTTCAACCAGTTCCGGGCTCTGAGGAGACTTCCCCTCGTAACGCTGCCCATTCCTTAATGATCACTGGAGAGTGATCAAGGAATTCTGGCGGAAGTCTGTCAGTTTTCTTTCTGCTTTCTGCTAAACCAAACAGGACTGGGTAAACATACTGATGAACTGGCCTACAGAGCAGGGCAGCGGAGACAGCTCGTTGTGGGCTTCATCTTCAATAGAACACAGCAATTTTTTTTTCACCCTTCTCAGGACTGTGGAAGATGTAGGGGTACATCAGCCCCTTCTTGTGCCTGTGTTCAGCCACTCTCAGCACCTCAGATGCAGGGGGGGGGGGCAGGGGAGGTGTGGTGATGTCCATATGGTTCCTGGTGGGCATTGACTCGAGGCATGGGATTATGGCTCCCTTTGCCTTCGGCTTGCTGACTTCCTGAAGAGGCAGTGGATGATCCTTCTGCCTTACTTGGTCTCCTGGGTGTCCCTGTGACAGTGTCTCTGTATGACTTCCCGTCTTCTCCCAGGCAATCTTGTTCCTGCTGATGTGGTTGGCTGCTCCTCCACTGCCCTCATCATTGTCTGATGATGACCAGATAGAAGAGCCAGGGAAGTAGGCAGAATCCGCATGACTGGGGCTGCGGCTGCGTCTGCATGGGGAGAGTGCTTTACAGAGGTGTGTGCTTCATGTTATTTTTTAATATTTATTTTTTAAATTTTATTTATTTCTGTATGTGTATGGATTGCCACTGTCTGCATGCAAGTCTGTGCGACTGTGTCGTTGCAATGCCGTTGAGGTATCAGAAGAGGCGTCTGGTATCTACCTGGAACTGGCAGTTCTCCTGGAATTGGAGTTTCAGAGGTTCCTCGGCCGCCATATGGGTGCTGGGGATCGAAACTGGGTCCTCTGCTAAGAGCGGTCGGCGCTCTTAACCACTAGGCCATCTCTCCAGCCCATGCTTCCAGTTATGACAAATGTTGCTGTAGCTATTCTGCTCTGTCAGATTCTTCCCACTGGTGTCCAGGTCGAGGGCTGGCTCAGGGAGGCTGTATGGGTATGGACCCTGGCCCAGGGTGCCCCCTAGGCTGGGCACCTGTGGGTCCACAGGCTTTGCTTGCAGAGAAGTCTGTGGAATGTTGAGTGTCTGAGGGGGACATATGTGGCGCCATCCCAGGCATTCTGAAGGGATTTGGTCTGGCTAAGTAATGTGGTGGATGAAATGATGGGCTGACCAGTCGCTGAGTAATATCCAATTGCTCTCTTAAATCAAATGTCTTTGTCATCTGCTCTAGACTGTGAATGCTGGAAAACATCTTCAGCTGGGCATCCAGGTCAGAAGTGTCCTGAATGTTGTGTCGTAGTCAGCTACAGCTTTGACCACTACGTCACAGGGTGGCAAGACCAGATGGTGGGCTCCAACCTTCAGTAAGGAGAGTGGATGCTCTGGACCAAGTAAACTCCAATGACAGGAAGCCAGATCCTCATCAGGTAGTATGTGATTTCCTAACAGAGCAGCGAAAATAGGAAAATGATTTGGTTTCAGGTCCAGTTGCTTGGCAACTTCGTGCATCAGATACTGGCTTGTGGTGAGACTCTTCCCTTCATGGCTGTTTCGGGGCATGGGCACTGAAGTAGTAGGGGATGTTGCATAGTGCATAATCGGAACCAGATGCCACCAAGCCACGGAAACCATTCTCTCTGCAGAAGCCAATTAGTTCTTGAGCGTGATCCTCAATGCTCTGTGCAACCTTGACGTGGAAGCAGGTGAGCGCCAGGCAGATGCAGTAGGCCGTGCAGACCCGAATCAGGAGCCAGACCTTGGGCGGTGGCATGCCCTTGTTCTGGACGTGGCTGATGATCTGCTGCTCTGTCTGGCTCTCCTTGTTCTGCCACTTGACCCACTCCTGCAGCCAGGCCTTCTCGAGCGCGCCTTGAAGAAGAAGTAGAGTCAAGTTGCTGCTGAAGCAGCCCTTGGCCAGCACCACCAGGTAGCAGAGCATGTGGTTCCACTGGCTGCCGCTCAACCAGTCCGTGTAGAAGCCGCCATACAGGCGGTGCAGGCAGGTGTCACATCCACCAGCAGGTGCAGCGGCCAGACCCGAGGCTCGAGATTTCATTGTTCTACAGCGCTGAATAACAATCGTTTTACATACATACCAGATTTTCATTAACCATTCATCACTTGATGGACAAATAGGCTTGTTCTGTCTCCTCGCTGTAGTGTGTTATGACCTTTTGGGAAACATGGGTCTTTGTGAGTTTTCATTTCCTTGAACTGAAGACCTGACAGCAGCATTGCTGAAAAATACAACACATGTTTTTAACTTCTAAAGAAAGCTCCAGATGCTGGAGAGGTTGTAGGGGAATAGGGGAGCACTCATCCACTGCTGGTGGAGTGTAAACTTGTACAACCATTGGAAAGCAGTGTGGAGAACCCTTAAAAGACTGGGAATGAGCTTTACCATGGACCCAGTCATCCCACTCCTGTCTGGTTATATACCCCAAAGACTCATCCTACCACAAAAATACATGCCACTCCATGTTTATTGCAGCTCTCTTCACAATGAAGAGCTGAAACACCCAAATGCCCTCAACAGTGAGTGGATGACAAAAAAGTGGTACATCTACACAATCGGAGATCTATCAGCAGTAAAAACAAACAAACGATTTTAAATAGGAAGAAAAAAAAAAATGAAAGATGGCATTATGAACTTTGCGGGTAAATGGATGGAGTGCTCGAAGCCATTATGCTGAGTGAGGTAACACAGTCCTAGAAAGACAAACGGAGAATGGTTTCCCTCATGTGGTGCTAACACACAACCCCCAGGTGAAAGGCAAGCTGAATAACATTATTGTTATATTCTTTATATCTGAAAGCAACTATGTTGTTATAATGAATGACTCAACAGCGCTCCAGCATCCACCCACCAATTATTTTCAGACTCTGTAATTACTGTATTACATGTCAGAGTATGTATCCATATTTAGAGTAGTAATATAAAATTAATGGAGGAAAATGTGAATTCCTAAACATAAAAAAAGACTGAAAGAAAGAAGATGCAGAAACTAGTTAGGACAGAATGTATGATCTGGGGTGGGGTGGGGGGAAGGAAAGGGAGAATATTGCCGACTGAATTGAAAAATGATGTCTGACACACAAAAAACATCAATAAAAAATTGAATTTCTAGAATTATGGTGAATGTTTAAATGCTTTGTAAACAAGTCAATAAAAGTAGAAATGTTCTTTAAAAAAAAAGAAAAAGAAACTCAAATGGTCTTTCCAGAATGGCAGTATCATTTTGCACCTTCTTTAACTACACGTGAGGACAGCAGTGTCTCCGTGTCTTTGCTAACACTTGGCTTCTGGGTCTTAAAGCTGATTAAATTGAATGAAGGTGTAGTGTATGGTTCTGTGTGTGGGTATAGGCGCCTGAGTGTGAGTGCTTTAGCGGGCAGAGCTTTCAGATATCCCCGGAGCAGGAGTTAGAGTTGTGAGCTGCCCCATGTGGGGTGTTGGGAGTGAACAAAATCCTCTGCAAGAGCAGTATCCACTTTTATAATTAAGTTGTGTAGATTCATAGCACAGTTCTCAATCAAGTTTAGACCCCCCCATTCGGTCCCTCTGAGCCCCCCCCACCAAACTTCCTGTATTCTGCCACACATGGTAAGACCTATCTAGTCAATGATTTGTACCCATTTCCTTAAGTGAAATTTCATCCACTGCAGTCTAGTCAGCCCATCTAGAGATTGTTATGTAAGGCATACTCTCCCTACCCAGTAACACTAAGTCTTCAATATTTCTGTCTAGGGCTGCCCACCACCACTTCTCTTGTCCCCTCTGGATCTTTATTTAATTGAGTTGGCATGGGTCTTGTGCTCAAGGCCACCATTGTCAAAAGTTCACATGTGCCAACTTCTTTTTTTTTTTTTTTTGTCTTTTCGAGACAGGGTCTCCCTGTAGCCCCAGCTGTCCTGAAACACTGTGTAGACCAGGCTGGCCTTGAACTCACAAAGATCCACCTGCCTTTGCCTCCTGAGTGCTAGGATTAAAGGCGTGCGCCACTACGCCCGGCATGCCAACTTCTTATGGCCTGAAATCCTCTGCTCTGCTCCCTTATGTAATGAACTAGCCCTAGCCCTTACAATCTTCCCACGCCTTCTTCCACAATGGTCTCTGAGCCATGGGTGGGTGAGTTTAATATACGAGTCCTATCTCAGGAGACACACTTGCATCTCTTATTTTCTAAATGTGGCCAGGGTATTGTCTATCCGTTCTTCAGCAGTAGGGTGTTGTCTATCAATTCTTCAGCAGTGTCTATCAATTCTTCAGCAGTAGGGTGTTTATCAATTCTTCAGCAGTAGGGTGTTGTCTATCAGTTCTTCAGCAGTAGGGTTTTGTCTATCAATTCTTCATCAGTAGGGTCTTGTCTATCAATTCTTCAGCAGTAGAGTCTTGTCTATCAATTCTTCAGCAGTAGGGTGTTGTCTATCAATTCTTCAGCAGTAGGGTGTTGTCTATCAATTCTTCAGCAGTAGGGTGTTGTCTATCAATTCTTTAGCAGTAGGGTCTTGTCTATTAATTCTTCAGGAGTAGGGTCTTGTCTATCAATTCTTCAGCAGTAGGGCCTTGTCTATCAATTCTGGGAGATAACCACGAGCTTCAGCAACACCCTGCAATATTCGGGGAGTCTCCTGGGCCCCTCTCACCTACTGTTTAAAGGGAAGTCTCTTCTTTTTTTTTTTTTCACATAAATTTATTTATTTATTTTTAACAAATCTAGACCCATGTTCCCGCTCATTCCCCCACCCCACCAGAGCTCGTGCATTCTGCCAAACATGCTTTCCATCTCTTAGTCTTTCTCAATATTTTCCATGGGGAAGTTGACTGTTTTGAGCAGAAGTTCACTGTTTCAGTCAGTTCTTTGATGCAGTATTTTCTGTTGTTGTTGTTTCCAAAATGCATTATGCCCAACTGCTTTGTACAAAAGCTCAGGGGGGAAGTCTCTTCTGTCTGGCACTGTACTTCTTGCCAGACAGGCCTGGGTGTACATATGCAGTCATGTCAAGACCCTGTATGTGCTTTTCTCATGGGGTATGGGGGCCTCGCATTTCCCTCTGGGTTCCCTAGCTCTCCAAGATTCATTCTTCCCCTCCCATCTGACCTCCTTCCTCCCTGACTATTCCCATTGCCCCCGTTTTCCCTACCCTCCCCCAATAACACACCCATCTCCCACCATTCCCCTTCCTGACTCCCCCACACACATTCACCATGGCTCCTTGAATGTCCCTCCCTCCTCTCCTTTCAGCCAAACTTACCTAATTTTCCATCCTCCCCTGGTAAAATCCATTCCCTACATTTTTCCCTCTTTTGGGTTCCTTCTTTTCCTTTACCTCCGTGATTTCTTTCCATTTTTCTGGCTCCTGGTGTTACATCAGTATATGTACTCACACATAAGGGATTGATGCTACAATCTGCAAACGAGGGAGTACATATGCTGCTTGCTTTTCTGTGTTTGTGTTACTTCACTTAATATAATACTCTCAAGCTCCATCAGTTTACCTGCAGATTTCATAATTTCATCTTTTCTTTTTTTTTCCTCTTTTGTTTATTTTTAAGGGATTCTACAATATAATAACACAGTTGTTTTCAGATAACATTGATGTTAATTTCATCTTTTCTTACTGCTGGATAGATCTCCATAGTGTAATTAGACAACAATTTATCCACTTGTCATTTGTAGGACATTTAGGTTGTTGTTTCCATTTATTGTTGAGAGAACAACAACAAGCATACTTGTACAAGTATCTCTAGAGTAGGATGAGTCCTTTAAGTCTATGCCAAGGAGTGATATGACTGGATCATATGGTACATTCATCTTTAGTTTTTTGAGAGTTCTCCACAGTGCTTTCCACAGTGGTGGCACAAGTTTGCATTCCAGCAGCAGTGAATGAGCGTTCCTCTTTCTCCACATCCTTACCAGCATTTGACGTTTGTTCTCTTGATCTTTGCCAGTCTGACTGGGGTAAGATGGAATCTTTTTTTTTTTTTTAATTTTATTTATTTCTGTATGTGTATGAATGTACTGTCTGCATGCAAGTCTGTGCACCCGTGTCGTGCAATGCCGCGGAGGTCAGAAGAGGGTCTCGGATTCCCCTGGAACTGGAGTTCTCCTGGAATTGGAGTTTCAGACGGTTCTCGGCCGCCATGTGGGTGCTGGGGATCGAACCCGGGTCCTCTGTAAGAACGGTCGGCGCTCTTAACCGCTAGGCCATCTCTCCAGATCCAGTCCGTAACCGATGGAATCTTAACGTGGTTTTTATCTACATTTCTCTAATTACTGAGGTATGAGCACTTTTAAGGTGTTTCTTAGCCATTTTTATTTATTCCTTTGAGAACTATCGGTTCAGATCTATAGCCTATCTTTTTTTTATTTTTATTTATTTTTTATGTGTATGATGTACTGTCTGCTGGAGGTTGTGTCACACCGTGTCGTGCAATGCCGCGGGAGGTCAGAAGAGGTTCGGATTCCCCTGGAACTGGCGAGTTTGGTTACGACAGGTTCTTAGCCGGCCATGGGGTGCTGGGGATCGAACCCGGGTCCTCTGCAAGAACAGTCGGTTGCTCTTAACCCTAGGCTCTCTCCAGCCCCCATCGTTACCAATATTTCTGCATTTTTTTATTTCATCTTCTGACTTCTTTGTCTACTCTTGATCATTAAACCTCTGTCAGAATGTGTCACTGGTGAAGATCTTTTCTTCACAGAAGGTGCAACGCACTTGGTAACCTAGTAATCACAATCATAGTTTTGTGGCTCCGGGTCTGAGCCTGGGATTATCATTCCTAATTGCTACTGCTTCTGTGTTGCTTTTGTCACCTGTCTTCATTCTGGTCCACCTCTCTGAATGTCAGAAGCAGGAGATTTGTTGCCGCAGAAAACGTGTCGCTTGGTAATCAAGTTTGCAAAACCTGAATAAGGTGTTTTTTTCTTGGGAAAAAAAAAAGATTTTCTTAACTCGTGTTTTCCTCTTCCCCCTTGGTCGGCTTCTTTTGCGTACAGAAGCCTTTGAGTTTAACGAGATCTCACTGATTGCTTGTTGACTTAATGCCTGAGCAGCTGATATCAAATTTAGAAACTGCTTCCCTCAACCTATATCTGAAGCGCACGCCATATTTTTCTTCTAGGAGTTTCAGGGTTTCATATTTCATATTGAAGTCAGTGGTCCATTTCGAGTTGGCTTTGTGCAGGGAGAAAGATAAGGATCCCATTTCATCATCTACACGAGAGATGCACGTTTTGCAGCACCATTTGTTAAATTGCTGTCTTTCCTCCTTGTGTGCTCTTGGGCTCTTTTCAATAACAGGTGCTTGAAATTGCATGTACTTGTGTTCGGTTCTTATATGTTATTCCTTTGATCTACCTGGCTAGGTTTGTTCGTACATGCTGTTTTATGACTATAGCTCTTGCTAATTAATAGGAGAGGGGGGGCACCTATCTAGTGATTCCAATCCCCTCAGTGTTGTTCCTTTTGCCCAAGATTGCTTTGGGTATCAGGAGTCTTTTGTGAATCCATATGATTTTGGATAAAATTTTGTTTTTGTTTTTTTTTTTTTTTTTTTTTTGGATAATTTTTTCTAGCTCTGTGAAGAGTTGTGGGTTGTGTCTGATGGATTGATTGAATCTCATCGGACTGTTTTTTGGTCAAGCTTGTCCTTACACATACTGAGTCTACCAATTACATGAGATGGAAGGTTGTCTATTCCTAGTTTGTACTCCTTTTTATCTATATCTATCTATCTCTTTCTAAAAATCTGAAATTTCACAAGGTTGTGGTGGGGCATGCCTTTCATCCAGCACTCGGGGAGAGAGAGGCAGGGTGGATCTTTGTGAATTCAATGCCGCGGTCTTAAATAGTGAAACCCTGTCTAAAAAAGACAAAAAACAAATCTAGACATTTTCATTTTGTCGAACTTTATGTCTTTGGTTAGGTTTCTTCT
>VZQC01002896.1:1601735-1698767 GCA_009823505.1 Rhizomys pruinosus
TTTTCAAACTTGGTAGAATATAGGTTCTTGTAATATTCCCATATAATTTTCTTGATCTTTTCCTTGTCCGTTGTGATATTTCCCTTTTCATCACAGATTGTATTGATTTGGAGTTGTTCCTTCTTTCTTTTTGTTAACTGGGCTAGAGGTCTGTCTATCTTGTTTATTCTTTCAAAGAACCAACTTTTGGCTTCATTGATTTTTTGTATTGTTTTCTTTGTTTCTATTTCATTGATTTCTGCTCTGATTTTTGTTATTTCTTCCTGTCTGTTGCGTTTAGGGTTCATCTGTTGTTGCCTCTCAAGTGCTTTTAGCTGTAGTGTTAGATCATTCACTTGTGCTCTTTCTGTTTTTCTAATGTAGGCACCCAGGGCTATAAATTTCCCTCTTAGGACTGCTTTTAAGGTATCCCATAGGTTTTGTTGTGTTGTATTGTCATTGTCATTCAGTTCCAGGAATGTTTTTATTTCTTTCTTTATCTCTTCCTTGACCCATTCATTATTCAAGAGTGTGTTGTTTAGTCTCCATGTGTTCTTGTAGGCAGGAGGGCTTGTCCTGGTGTTGATGTTGAGCTTCATTGCACTGTGGTCTGACAGGATGCATGAAATTATTTCAATCTTTTTGTATTTGTAGAGGTTTCTTCTGTGTCCCAGGATGTGGTCGATTTTGGAGAATGTTCCGTGGGGTGCTGAGTAGAAAGTGTATTCTCTGGTATTAGGATGGAATGTTCGGTAGAGGTCTATGAGGTCCATTTGGTGTATCATATCGTTCAGTTCAGATGTCTCTCTGTTTATTTTTTGTCCTGTTGACCTATCCAAAGGACTCAGTGGGGTATTGAAATCTCCCACTATGAGTGTGCTGGGGTTAGTCTGTGACTTGTGGTCCTGGAGAATTGTCTTTATAAAGTTTGGTGCACCAGAATTTGGGGCATATATATTCATAATTGTGAAATCTTCTTGGTGGATTGTTCCTTTGATGAAAATGTAATGGCCTTCTTTGTCTCTTCTGATTTCTTTTACTTTGAAGTCTATTTTATCCGATATTAAAATAGCAACACCTGCTTTCTTTTTGGTACCATTTGCTTGGAATATTTTTTTCCATCCCTTCACTTTAAGGTGGTGCCTGTCCTTGAAGGTAAGATGTGTTTCTTGTAGACAGCATATCGATGGATTCTGTTTCCTAATCCAGTCTCCCAGTCTATGTCTTTTGATTGGGGAACTTAGTCCATTAATATTTAAGGTTATGGTTTAGTGGCTTTTGGTAACACTCTCTGGCATTCCAGAGACCAACTGTACACTTGCAAGTGCAGTCTCAATACATCTTTGCTCCAGATCTTAGGATAGATTGACTCTTGGGTTGCTGGATAAGAGAGGCAGTAAGGCCTTGTCTTCTTTTAGATCCTGGAATTCCTTGTTTATAAGCTCCTTAAATTCCTTCAACTCCTTAATTTCTCTAATCATATTCATAATTGTTCTTTTGAGATATGTATCCTGAGTTATATCCAAGGGGTCTTCATTAGAGGGTACTTGAATAGGGGTATTAGTGTTTGGTGGGGATCCACCTGAATCTTTTTTTCATTGAGCTTTAGGCATTTGGGTAGCTTCTGTTAAGAGTGGTTCTAATGTGAAGCTTAGGTGTTTATTGAGCTGACACTGATTCTGGTTATATTCTTCAGATGTTTGTTGACCTCTTAATTGATGTACAGGTGTGGATACTTTAGGCTCCCAAATCTCAACTCTAACCTAACACTGTATGCACCAACACCCCTTGACAAACCAGCAAACAGTTCACCCAATGGACTAAGCCATGCGACACCCAAGCAGGCCAAACCCCCAGGCTTGCAAAACCTGCACCCCGAGGGCCCCAGGCACTCTGGGTCCTGTAGGCTGGAAGGTCACAAAGCTTCCATTTCAGTGCAGCTGGAGTCCTCCACATCCAAGTGGGGTGAACCCCAATCACCCACCCAGTGAGATGTACTCATGGAAGCACCGTACACCATCCTTAATCTACCAGCCGATCCTCCAGGGCCAGGCACCAAGGTCTGTACCAGGGTTCAGTAAGAGAAAGACTCAGCCGACAGTGGGGCTATCCCTGTTGTCTCCTGACACCCTTGGGTGAGGTCTGTAGCACCAAAATGTAGTCCCTAAGGATCCAAATGCCTTCAGACCACCTCCAAGGCTTCCCAGTGCTCTTGGGGGCCCCTAAGTCTCCCTCCCTGACTTTGCCCTTAGCCGCTCAGAATGCACCAGCAGCCTCGGGAGCCGCCATCTTGGAAAAGCCTGCTCTTTCTGATTTAATATAGGCACTAAGAGCTATAAACTTCCCTCTCCTAGGACTGCTTTAAGGTGCCCCAGGGGTTTTGTTTTGTTGTATTCACATTTTCATTTAGCTCCAAGAATACATTTATTTCTTTCTTAATTTCTTCTTTGACCCATTCATCATTCAAGACTGTGCTGTTTAATCTTCATAAGTTTGTATAATTACAACTTTTATTGCTGTTGATTATAAGCACTTTGGTCTGATAGAATACATGGTGGAATACATGGAATTACTTCATTTTGTTTCGTATATGTTGAGGTTTATTTTGTGTCCCAGAATGTGGTCAATTAAAAAAAAAAACACTTGCATGGGCTCCTGAGTATTCTTTGGTGCTTGGAATTGCTGGGTCTTGTGACAAGTGTGAATATTTAACTTTTAAAGACCATGCCTAGCTCTCTTCCAAAATCATTCCCATGTCCCCTAGTTATGTCTGAGGGTCTCAATGTCTCTACATGTATAACAGCACTTTTGTTTATATCTTCATTATGGTTACATTGAATGGGTGTATAGCAATATCTTACCGAAGATTTTTTTTAATTTTATTTATTTTTATGTGTATGAATGTACTGTCTGCGTGTAGGTTTGTACACCCGTGTCGTGCAATGCCGCGGAGGTCAGAAGAAGGTATCGGATTCCCCTGGAACTGGAGTTCTTCTGGAATTGGAGTTACAGACAGTTCTCAGCCGCCATGTGGGTGCTGGGGATCGAACCCGGGTCCTCTGCAAGATCAGTCGGTGCTCTCAACCACTAGGCCATCTCTCCAGCCCCATCTTACCGAAGATATTTACCTGGATTTTTATTTTGATTTTTGTTATATTTTATTTTTTGTTTTGTTTGTTGACACAGGATCTTCCTATGTAACCCAAGCTGTACTCAAACTCAAGATCTACCTGCCTCAATATCCCAGGTTCCAAGATTACTTGTGTTAGCCAAAATGCCTTCCCTTCATAGAAGTTTTTTCATTTATTTATCTATCTATCTATCTATCTATCTATCTATCTATCTATCTATTTAGTGAATGTGTCTGTGTCTGTGTCCATATCCTTGTCTGTGTTTGTGTGTACACACACACACGTAGTCATATGTCATAATGCATGTGTAGAAGGCAAAGAAAATTTTCAGGATCCATTTCTCTCCTCCTACCATGTGGATCCCAGGACTCAAACTCAGGTTATCAGCCTTGGTAGCACGCACCTTAACTGAGTGAACCATCTCAACAGCCTTTTCCCTAGACCCCTAACCTCTTTCTGTCTTTGTCTGTCTTTCTTCACTCTGTATGTTTCCATTTCTTCCTCTGGTTTTGTCTGCTTCACAGTGTTTCTGTAGATTTGTATGTGTGTACATGTCCCATCACTCTTGCCATATGTGCAGAAATGCTCCTGAGTTTCACCTTCATTCCAGAATATATTTATATAACTGTGTGTATATACACATATTTACATAGGTACATATGTGTGTGCCAGACAAACATACAGAAATGTCATCCATGTATATCTTCAGACAATGACTATAAATGATGGGGGCACTTGAGGGGCAATAGAGTAACTCATGAGTCCTGAAAACAGGGAGGATTTTCAGGACTAAGGGTGCAGTCGTGGTATCCTATGTTTGCTCTCACAATTCCCGTCACACCAAAACAGGCCAATCTCATTCTTTAATGTGGGGTTCTGAGGGGATATCTCTTCAGAGAAGCTCTTCTGTCTTTTCCAGTTAGAGCTTTCTACTCAGTCTTTTCATTCCCAGTGCCCCTCTTTGGACCTGTGACTGTAATCTCTGTGAATTTAGTGACTACACATTTCAGACTCAGGTCCCTGTATGTCAGAGGATGCAGAAGCCTTGGCTACTTCCAGAGAAGACCATGATTTCTGGCTCCTCACGACCTTTGCCTTCTCAGTGCTTTCTTCTGCAACATGCATGCTGCTAGGCACCGCCCCGAGTTCCATCCACCCACTGCTAGGTCCAAACTCCAGCCCTTGTTGTCAGCTGCCTGCCCTGTAGCAGCTCAGGCACACACCTGTGAACCAACCATGAGACTGGAACAAACCCAAGTGTGGCTGACCACTGTGGCATGTGGGCTCCTGCCTCTCCTTCTCCAGGTCCAGGGTGAGGCTCCCATGGGGGTCACAGGGAACTATGTTAGGGATCCTCAATTGTGCAAAAGGCAGCGTAGAGACTGGGGAGGAAACAGACAAGGAGGTGTAGAAATGGTAGCGTTCATTGTCCTGGAACTCTGCACACATGTGGCAATCTCCCAACAGTTCAGGGGGGATTTCTCCTTGAAGTGAAGCCTTTCTCTGAAGCCAGAGAACACAGGGATTGCCTGAGGATACTCACCCTCAAGGAGTGAACCGAGGAGGAGGGGATTCTGAGGAATAGCAAATGAACAGGCCTGGCCAGCAGACTAGGGATGGAGAGTCTAGACATTTCCTCCTGGGTTCGTGGCTAGAGTGGGGTGGTAGCAGGTGGTAACTAACATGATAATATTCCATGGCCTTTTGAGTCTGATCTATCCAGACGGCTGGCCTGGCCCTCTCCATGGGGCTCAAACAAGGCTACTTACCTTGGGAAATACACGGCCTCCAGTGCTGTATCTGAAACCAGACCTGAGAGGTCACTGGTGCCTCTTGTGTCATGTACCTGGCCTGAGGTGATGTCACGACTCAGCTTCTGGGGAAAGGTGATGGCCCTCTGTGCCTGCCAGGGAGTCTCAACCACATTAGGAGTTGGGGGGTGGGGGGCAGAATGCCGGAGTGTGTCCAGAGCCCTCCGTCCTCTCCTCTAAAAGGCCCCTCCTTCAGGCCTTACTTCTTGCCAGCCTTTCCCAGTCTGCCCGGGAGAAAGCCCACTTGCCACCTACCTCTGAGAACCTTTCTTCCTCACTTGATTTGACCTTGCTCCCAGAAGTCACGAAGACCTTCCAGGTAACAGAGCTGCCCAGCCTCACTGATGGCTCCCATTTTAAGTAATGCTTGGCTTGATCACATACTAGAAAGAATCATGAACAAGTCCTAGGAGGGCACAAATGGGGGTTCCGTCCTCTTCTGTCTCTACAGTCTTGGCTCCCCTACAGGAACTATCAAAGTTACTGGGCCTTATGCTTAGGGCTCAAAAGTTTATCTGAGCATACAGAAGGGCTCTTATTGTAGGGTTCAAACTAAATGGTTACGAGCTCACCCCATTTGTGGTGCCGAGCTTTAACACTTCCTGACCCAGAGGTCACCCCATACTACTACATATTGGGGCTTCCTCATACCATCCAATGGAAGGGCTTCACTTCAAGGATAAATCATTGTTGATGTAACAAGTCTATTATCGTAAATATTATTATACCAGACTTTTGTCCACTGTGACAGCAAACAGAAGCACTAGCCTCAGTGGCTAGTGATTTAAATGAAATAACATCAATAGACATTTTATTCCACAAGAAATTGTGCGTAAGCAACATGTGACTGGGAATAGGACTGTGTCTTTGGACCTGGAACATCTCAGAGATTGGATTGCCATATTAAAAAACCCAAAGTCATGTAATGATTTAAAAAAATGAGTATGTTTAGTTCATAATTTAGAGCCTGAAAATTCATGATCCTGTGGCCCAGTGTGGTTGGCCTCTGGTAAGAGCCTTCTAGCTAGGTCTCAACATGGCAATGGCGTTTCAGAACAGGAATATGTGGGAGACAGAGGTTCAGTGGGAGATGAGGCGGCACAGATGGAAGGGGGGGCTCCAAATTTGATTAAGAACTGTTGTGAAATGTAAAAAGCTCAAAATTTTTTTAAAAAGTGGATGCAGTATAGCCACCCAGGGTGGCCAGAGTCACTGTTGTGCGCCAGTTCATTCTCAAAGCAGGACCTAACCCACTGTGATAGTCCCGTAGTGATTCCTGTGTGAGGGCTTCCATGACCCAGTCACTTCCCATTAGGCCTCGCTTACAGACTCCACCACCTCCACAGCAGCACCCATATGCTCACATAGGGGGCAGGGGAGACAAACTAACCAAATCGCAGTATTCTGTCCCAGCCCCCAGGTTGATGTCCTCACAATGCAAAAAATATGTCCATTTGATGCTTTCAATCCCTTTGGGCCTGATTCAAAAGTCCAGAGTTCCAAGTCCCTTCTAAAACTGAAGGCGAATTTCCTCCAGCTGCAAACCTTTAGAATAAAAACAAGTTAGATAGTTTTAAAAAGTAATGCTGAAGCAGGCACAGATTGAGCATTCATTGCACAAAGGATGAACAGGCAAGTAGAAAGGGGTAACAGGACCCAGCAACGTCACCAAGCAGGGGAGATAGACTCTCAGACTCAAAGGGCAGCAGCATCCTGTGCCCATGGCAGTGGGCAGTGGCCTTCAAGGCCTCAGGCAGCCTCATCCCTGTGATATTGCTGGTTTAGCCCACCTGGCTGCTCTCTCGGGTTGTAGTCTGTTGCCTGTGGCTTTCTGTTTGCTGCCTACTGCTTGTATCTGCATGGTTCTGGAGTGCTAACGTTCCAGTCTCATAACCTTACAAGGCATTTTAGTAGAAAATGTTGGCAGTGCCTCCACCTTGGCAGCAAAGCCTCCTGGACTTTCCTTTGGGATCTCAGTGGAATCTGCTGTGTCCTGATAGCCTTTGGACTCTCTGCCTGCCGAATCAGTACCTTAGAAACATCACTAAGATCTGCTGCTAAATCATTTGGAGCAATGAGAGGAGCCATGCCTGGAAATCCTTAACCACGGCTAGAGCAGAGATACATTACTACACCAGAAAGCAAGGAACAGAATGCTAGGCCTCCCTGGACAGTGGGCACATGGAGAGCACCTGGGTCTGTTTTCTGAATCATTTGCCCTGTAAGGCTTCTGTGCTCATGATGGTGGGAGGAGGAAGGCTTGGGTGATCTAGATTTCTATGATCTCTTGAAGGTCTTTTCCCACAATCTGATGCAGTCCTATGGGTCCTTCTATTCACAGTAATTTTTGTAGCTTCATAGTCAAGCCTTATTGTTTTAAATATTTTATTTATTATTTTTATTTTATGCATAGAAGTGTATTGCTTTATGGATGTAAGTGCACCTGTTTCATGCAATGCCCACGGAGATTGAAAGAGGGCATAGGATTACCTGGAACTGGAGTTAGGGATGGTTGTTAGCCACCCTGTGGGTGCTGCGAATTGAACCTGAGTTCCCTGCAAGAACAGCCAGTGCTCTTAACTGCTTAGCCATCTCTCCTACCCCCTCAACTCCCTACTTTGTTCCTTAAGTGGACAGGATGTGAAGTTCTCAAATGTCTGAGCTGTTTCCCTTTACAGAGTATTACTGTGAATTTCACTGAATATGGCCAAAAATTCACAGTTCCCTGTATATTTTGATTAGAATTGTCTTTCTCTAAATACTCTTAGACATCACTCTTCAGTTTGGTCTTCCAGAACCTTAAGGTATGGATAGACCTTTTCAGTCTCTGGCCGTAGAGTTCCAATGCTATTTCTGCGTCTTCAGTTATTATTATAGAAACAATCCCAGCCGGGCTTGGTGGAGCACAACTTTAATCCTAGCACTTGGGAGGCAGAGGCAGGCGGAGCTCTGTGAGTTCAAGGCCAACCTGGTCTACAGAATGAATTCCAGGCCAGCTGGGGCTACAGGGAGACCTTGTCTCCAAAGGACCAAAAAAAAAAAAAGAAGAAAGAAACAATCCCATGCTTGGTACCAGCTTTCTGCCCGAGTTGGCTTTGGGATGCTGTAACAAAACAGCCAACACCAGGTAATGTATAAAGTAAAATGGCTTCTTCATCTCATAGTATTGGAGGCTGAAAATCCATGATGGGTAACTCCCTCTTGTAACCATGTCACAATACGGCAATGATGGGGGACATGGAAGGGATCGAGCAAAGAGTGCAAAGAAGCTAAGCTGGCTCTATGATAAACCTACTCTCACTCTCAGAGAAAGTAATCCACTCTTGTAAGATTGAGTTAATTCCAGACTAGCATAAATTCCTTTCAAAGGGCAGCCATGATCTAATCATTTCCACTAATTGCCACCTCTTTAGATATCCAGCACCTCAGCACTGCCACACTGGGGTCCTGCCAGCATATGAACTTTGGTGAACAAACCACATCAAACCATAGCAGGGATACACTGCTAAACGTCCCTCTCTGGTCCTCATGGGTAGGGCTTCCAGGCTTGTCCTTTTCACCAGCAGTTGACTTCAAATTGGTGGATCCATGTGGAACTGCAGTGGATAAAGTAGCGATCGCTTCCTGAGGCCTTTGTTTC
Organism: Rhizomys pruinosus; assembly: GCA_009823505.1. Lineage (NCBI taxonomy): Eukaryota > Metazoa > Chordata > Mammalia > Rodentia > Spalacidae > Rhizomys > Rhizomys pruinosus. The sequence continues at coordinate 1,610,297 of VZQC01002896.1, forward strand.
CCCCAGTGAAGTCTGGCCTATACCTGTCAGCTCTACAGAGGTGGGCAGGAGACTGGACAGAAGGTACAATGGAAGCAGAAGCTTTAGGAGAGGACGGTAGCAGGAAGGTGGCCCCCATTGGATGCTTTGAGCCCAAAGAGGGCGATGACTGCACAGAATGGAAGAACAAGATCCCCTAAAGCAGAGAAAATGGTTAATAAAAAGTGTCCCTACAATCTACTTTCAAATATATCCAGAGCAAGCACAATCTGGAATCCTGGATTGCTTCCTGCCCTTTACACCATTATTTGATGTAAACTCCAACCTTCACGGTTGGTAACCTTCACCAAGAAGATAGGGAAGAAGAGAGATAGATAGGTAGGTGATTGGTGATAGAGAGATGATAGATCATAGATAGGTAGATAATAGATTTTATATTCAATTTTTTATATTTTGTGTTTGTGGTTTTGTCTTTGGGTTTTTTATTATTGTTGATTTGTGTTGTGTTTTGAGACAGGATCACTCTATGTAACCCAGGCTCACCTTAAACTCATTCCATAGACCAGTAAGACCTCAAACTTTCAATCTTCCTGGTTCAGCCTCCAAAGTACTAGAATTATAGGCATGTGCCATCTGGCTCACCTAAAACATAACTGTTTTTGTTTTTTCTGTTGCCAGGCGTGGTGGCGCACGCCTTTAATCCTAGCACTTGGGAGGCAGAGGCACGGGGATCTCTGTGAGATCGAGGCCAGCCTGGTCTACAGAGTGAGTTCCAGGACATCCAGAGCTACAGGGAGACCCTGTCTCAAAAAGACCAAAAATAAATAAATAAATAAATAAATAAATAAATAAATAAATAAATAAATCATAACGGTTTGTGTTGCTTTGTTTTGTTTTTCTCATTTAGCCTTTCTCTGATCCAAAGCCTCATGTACACACAGCAAGCTCTGGGCCACTGAGCTATACTCCACACTTTTTGTGGAGGGGGATTGAGGGACACTGACACAGAGTTTCGGGATACAGCCCATGTGGCCACAAACCCTTTGCAAGCATTGGTTACAGGCTGGGCAACCACACTCAGCTTAGGTCAAATGTTATTTTATATTATTTTAAAATTATGTTAATGCAAACTGATTTTAAATCAAGATTGAATAAGGTCCATACATTATAAGTTAATAGATTTGTTTCATTTTTTAAAGCTATAGTTCAAATGCCATTACTACCCATTTAACGGTTCACTTCAGTGGTTTTACATTTTACAGAGTTTCCCCAATGTAGCCCAGAATCTTAGCCCTATCCACTCATCAGGCCCTTCTCTGTGTCTCTTAATTCTGACCCTGTCATAGCAACAGAATCATGAGCAGTGGTGATCTGAGGCCAGAGTGACAAGCAGGAAGTGTGTGAAAGTAGTCTCTGCAGACCTAGGTTCCTGGAAAAGGCTGAGCTGACAAGGAGGTGGCAAATCCCCCAGAGAGATGGCAGGTGAAGGCTCAATTCTGGTATCCCTTCTGCATCAACAGGCCAGAGCTCATCCAGTCCCATCAGGACCACCAACACAGGGCAGGTGCAGGGCGGACTCGTCCACATGAAGGGCATTGATATGGGTGTCCACTCCTTCCTGGGAATTCCCTTTGCCAAGCCACCTCTTGGACCACTGCGATTTGCACCCCTGAACTCCCTGAACCCTGGAGTGGAGTAAGGGTCAGGACCTCCCACCCAACCATGTAAGTTTTTCTGGGACCCAGGCGACTTCAGGCCCTGTAGTTGGGTGGGTGCTCAAGTCCCTGGCAAGGCTGCATTTCAACCCCACAATTTTCCACTGTGTGGGAGGATTCTTGCAAGTAAATTTTGGAAGAGTTTGCTAATACAAAGAGGGTTAAACAACTTTGCCGGTCTCCTGGCTGGACTTGGCATCTGGATGGCATTAGGTCACGCCATTCTTAGTGTTCTCTACCATCAAGGAAGGGTGTTTGGGAGACGTTTGGTTTGGGTTGACACTCAGAACCTGTAAAATCCCCCTGACTAGCAACAATAGAAGCTAGGTCTTCTTGAAGAGGACAGGAGTAGTAGCATCTTGCAGACTGACCCACCACAATCACTGTGCCAACCCATGGATGAGGTTAGGTCTCATAGGACAAGGAATCAGTATGTAGATACATGAGTTACTTAGACAAAATACCCAGCCAAGGCAACCTAAGGAGGAAGGCTTTGTTTTAGCTTACAGTTCAGGGGTATGGCCCATCATGGGGTGCTAATCAGGGAAGCAGGAGCTGGAGACCACTGACCACATTGTAGCCACAGTAGGAAGTAAATGAAGAGCTGAATGCCTGTGCTCAGCTTGATTTCTCTTTTTTTTTTTTTGGAGACAGGGTCTCCCAGTAGCCCCAGCTGTCCTGGAACTCATTCGGTAGACCAGGCTGGCCCTGAACTCACAGAGATCCACCTGCCTCTGCCTCCCAAGTGCTAGGATTAAAGGCGTGCGCCACCAATTTCTCCTTATTAAACTCAGGACCTCAGCCAATGGAATAGTACTGCCCACTTTTTTTTTAATGTGTGCGAGTGTACTGTCTGCATGTAGGTCTGTGCACCCGTGTCGTGCAATGCCGCAGAGGTCAGAGGTCAGAAGAGGGCGTCGGATTCCCCTGGAACCAGAGTTACAGACGGTTCTCAGCCGCCATGTGGGTGCTGGGGATCGAACCCAGGTCCTCTGCAAGAGCGGTCGGTGCTCTTAACTGCTGAGCCATCTCTCCAGCCCTAGTACTGTCCACTTTTATTATTTTTTTAAATTTTTTTAATTCTATTTATTTCTGCATGTGTATGAATGTACTCTCTGCATGCAAGTCTGTGCACCCGTGTCGTGCAATGCCGTGGAGGTCAGAAGAGGGCGTTACATTCCCCTGGAACTGGAGTTCTCCTGGAATTGGAGCTTCAGACGGCTCTCGGCCGCCATGTGGGTGCTGGGGATCGAACCCGTGTCCTCTGCAAGAGCGGTCGGTGCTCTTAACCACTGAGCCATCTCTCCAGCCTCAGTACTGTCCACTTTTAGAGTGGCTCTTCCTACCTCATTTGATCTAGTCTAGAAACTCTCTCACAGATATGTCCAAAATTTTTTAGTGATTCAAAATCCCATCGAGTGGGCATTTAAGATAAACCATCATAATATGCTTCCAACTGGAGACCATGAAAGAGATGAGGATCCCAGAGTCTGGACTTGGAATGAGAGAGGTCCACGACTCTATGGAAAGTAATCCCACTCATTCATGAACTCCAGTGTGATTAATGTTGGATATTAAACAGCTACAACCAAGGCTTTACCTAAAAGTCATGACTTCTGGCCTTCAGAAGGATTATGCTCCAGGCTACCAACAACCTTGAGGCCTTATTAGAAGGATGGGCTCCATTCCAGCTTCCCCAGAACCTTCAGTCTGTTCCTAAGTAGGCAGAAACTTTAGTGAAACATCATGTGTGAGCAGGACATGAAGAGGAGCAGTGCCTAAGGGCACCCGGTTTTGTCCGCTGCTCTGCCACTGGGCTGAGGACATCACTGCAATGAACACACAGGCTTTTAAGCAGTTAACACTGACCCTGCCACCCATCCCCATGTCTGAGGATTGCCTGTATCTTAGCATCTATGCACCAGCTTATGCCCATGAAGGCTCAAACCTGCCGGTGAGTGTCAAACCGTGTTCATTCAGGGATGGAGGACATTTCTTCTCCAGGAATACTGGACCGTCAGCCTGAGCCGTGCTGCACTGGTGAGTGCCAGCAAAAAGCCCCTCTGTATAATCTGAGCCACCTTGTGTTCAGAAGACCCATCAGCTCTACTGGAGCTGTACTTTGAAGTCACCAAAAACTAAGTCACTTATTTTTCATTGAGCCGATGAGATTTGGGAACTGGGTTATTTTTTTTTTCAATTTTCATTTTTTATTGATGCTTTGTGTATTTCATACATTATTCTCCAATTCAGTTCAGGCATATATCCCTTTCCCTTCCCCCCACCCCACCCCAACCCATCCCAGATCATGAATTCTGCCATAACTTTCCTGCATCTTTCTCTGTTTTTGTTTTGTTTTGTTTTCATCTTTTTTAACAATAAGTGATAATTTGTGAGTACAAGCATCCTTCATGTAAAACCAATTTGAAAACAGTTGTGCCCAAATCCACACAGCTCATGGGTCCCACCATCCAGCAGGGGGGGCTTGTATGTTCAATCAAGTTGATCAAATGAGCGTCCAGTCTATATTGTTGTAGTTTCACCATTCACCCCAATCGTAGCCTTTACGTTATACCGCACCCCCTCTTCCGCAGATTGTTCCCTAGGCTTAGAAAAGGGGCACAGGTGGGTGAGAAGCAAACAGTCTACTTTCTCTGGAGTGTTGTCTTGGTCTCTGGTCAATTCTGGCTGTTTCCTTTCATGGGCTGACAGTTTGTCCAGGCATAACCTTTTGATCCTACTAATGAAGCACAACCAATTAGATATATAGGTATTTAAACAGTACTAATTGTTATGGTAGGTTACTTTGGTATAGACACAGATGTTTGGATGGTATGTTAATCCATGAATTACATTTTCTTCTGTTAAGTATGACAGGGTCTTCCTGTGGCTTATAACATCTAGGTTTTAATACGAGAGACTTTCTTAACTCCCCATCATAAAATAAGGAGAAATATGATGATGATGAGGTCGTTCTCCAGCTGTAGATTGGAGCCAACTGTTATAGAGGTATTCTCTTTTTTTAAATTTTATTTATTTCTGTATGTGTATCAATGTACTGTCTGCATGCAGGTTTGTGCACTCGCGTCATGCAATGCCACGGAGGTCAGAGAGGGTCTCGGATTCCCCTGGAACTGGAGTTCTCCTGGAATTGGAGTTTCAGACGGTTCTCGTCCGCCATGTGGGCGCTGGGGATCGAACCCGGGTCCTCTGTAAGAGCGGTCGGCGCACTTAACCGCTAGGCCATCTCTCCAGCCCTAGAGGTATTCTCTTGTAAAACCGGTAAAACTGCCTTCTTTAATTGACTAATAGACATTCAGAACCAAATATAATGCTAAAGTCTCCTTAAGCTATGCACTTAAGCAAAATATATTAATACAGGAGCTCTGACATCAACAATGGATTATTCTACCAAAGAGATGTTGGCCAGAGGATCCAAGCCCCCACAAAAGATAAAGGCTCCTTGCCTCCAAACTGGGATATCTGCAAGAAGAGAGGCGATAAGGCCCTGCTGTTGAAGACCTGATGTAAACATGGGAAAGATGTATGGAGACCGCACTTGCAGTATACAGATGGTCTCTGGAATGCCAGAGAGTGTTACCAAAGGCCACTAAACCAATAAAGCAAATATAGGTCTCCTTGAGTCAAGCAAGACTCCTCCGTCAGCACCAGCTACACCTCACCTGCCTGGAAATACTGTGCAGCAGTGGCAGCCATATGTCTGTATATCCCAAATCTAATTGGCTATTAGCTCTCTCCTTGGAGGAATAACACACAGCTGATGCCACAAGCTTACGTCCTCTAGTGGTTAGGAGATGTTATAAGCCACAGGAACTGGGTTAATTTTTATGTGGCACGATAAGGGGAATATCCTATTTCTTTCCCTACAGAAACCTGGGGATTGCAGTGAGGCTTTGATACTGGCGTGGGCTCCAAATATAGGAAGCTTATATCCATAAATGAGCTTGAATCCCTCACCCATGGCAATGTCAATAGGGTATTTGCCTAGGTTGGCAGCTGCACAGAGAAAAAAATTGTACTGACTCTAGGGGGCAACCCAGGTGGGATGTGTGGAAGATAAATGACACCTGTTCTTGATCCTCCAGGTGATGGTGTGGATTCATGGTGGTTCCCTGGTTATAGGCATGAGCTCCTTGTATGATGGTTCCATGTTAGCTGCCATTGGAGATGTGGTAGTGGTCACTATCCAGTATTGCCTAGGTGTCCTGGGCTTCTTCAGGTAAGTTTGTGACTAGGCTGGTCAATGGAGGCTGAGATAAAGCACAACAGCCCTGAGATCTTTTCCCTGCCACTTCTCAGCACTGGAGACCAGCACACCAGAGGCAACTGGGGCTACTTGGACCAACTGGCCGCCCTACGCTGGATCCAATGGAATATCGCCCACTTTGGAGGCAACCCTGGCCGTGTCACCATTTTTGGCGAGTCAGCTGGTGGTACAAGTGTGTCTTCACATGTGGTGCCCCCATGTCCCAAGGACTCTTCCAGGGTGCCATCATGGAGAGCAGGGTGGCCTTGTTACCCATCCTCATCTCCAGATCCTCTGAAGCAGTCTATAAAGTGAGTGCCCTCAGACACCTTAGACCTGACCTGCTGCCTCAGCCCTTACCCTCAGAGTCCCTGGTTCATAGTCTGACCAGTGTGGACAATGACCATCAAAGTACCCAGGCAACTGCATCCTTTTGCAGGAATTACTGAAGGGTCAGTATTTACAGAATTACTAGGGTCAGTATTTACACACTGCCTCCTCATACAGGCTGAGAATCCCATAATACTGTATCTAGAATTTGTTCCATTATAAGCAAAAGCATCTCAGGAGGTGTGATAGTCCTTGGCTGTCACCTCTGAGCCTTGAGGAAGCAGGAGCGTTTCTATACCTGCCATTATTGACACATCTGGAGGTAGACATTGTGAGATTTTAGGGGGACACCTAGACCTACTGGGGCCTTGAGAAAGCATCTTCCCTGTCTAGAATGATGAGTCAGCCCCTACCTATTCCCTTCATAGATGGTGGCCAACCTGTCTGGGTGTGAACAGAGTATGAGTTCAGAGGCCTTGGTGGACTGCCTATGAGGCAAGAGTAAAGAAGAGATTCTGACTATTAACAAGGCTAGACTGAGTGGTTTGGTGTGGAAGATGACAGACAGTAGGGCATAGAGAAGGCTGCCTAGGTGGCCTTCAAATTGCCCTGGAGGCTGCCTTCATTTCGTCCTTCATAACCTGGAATCCTGCAAGGGATTTGAAGTCTAGGGTGTGGTAAACCAGCTGTAGGATCTCCTAACCCGAGTGTGAGAATCCTGGAATGAGACAGACGGCAGTGGGAGACCAGCCTGGCATCAAGAATTCAAGAAGATGACCTTCCTCCTTGACGCTGAATGTCCTTCCGGCCTTCAAGTTCATTCCTGGAACTCTAGATGGTATTTTCCTGCCCAGGCATCCCAGGGAGCTGCTTACCTCAGCCAACTTCCACCCTGTCCCGAGCATCATTGGTGTCAACAATGATGAATACGGCTGGATCAACCCCTTGGTGAGAACCAGCTCCAAACTTTTGGTCTATCCAAAAGTTCTATGCAGTCTCAACCACAACACAGCCTCTCTTTTACCACTAAGGGCATTAGCACCACTGACTCACAGAACAACATTGACAGACAGACTGTTCAGACTGCCCTGCAGAGAAGGTTAGCGCACATGGTGAGGCTCCTGGGGTACTGGAAACAATGCAGAGGGACCCCCTGACACCCTGCCCATGCAGAATACTGCAGAAACAGAAGCAGAACTACAACTATGCCTATGTATTGGGTGTCTCCAGAACCTGGCCCCTTCCTGGATTAACTTTGTCCATGCTAAGCCCTATCTCTGTATCCTGAGGCTATTGTCTCCATGCTCCAGAAACTGCCTAATCTGACTCTCCCTGATCCCCCTGAGCTAGAGGTGGCCTCCTGAGATTAATGACCTGTTGATGAAAGAGTACTTGGGGGATACCAAGGACCCTCAAATTCTCCGAGCACAGTTCCAGGAGATGATGGAAGACTTCATCTTTGTGATCCCTGCACTGCAAGTAGCACAACTTTAGAGTGAGTACATCTGAAACTGAGCCCTGAGGCCTTGTGGCAGTTCAGAGCCAAGGATCCCAGTCAAGCTCTGTGGTGTTGCAATGCCCACTCATGCCTGCATTGGGGCCCTGATGGCAGGCACTCAATGAACCTCATCTAAGTAAATCCTTAAGACTGACCTAAGACATAGGCATCTTCCACACTTTACAGATGAGGAAACTGAGTGACAATGACACCGTGAAGACCATGTAAGGACATTATCTAAATAAGGTCCTCCCTCAGCCCTGCTCTAGTTCTTTGTGTCATTCATTATTGCCCTAGATTTCCTATCACTACAGATGGGGCAGGACATCCCCAGGGGAGGTCCACATTTACAGCCTGTCCTCACCCCCAGGATCCCATGCTCCTGTCTACTTCTATGAGTTTCAACATCAGCCCAACTTCTACAAGGACACCAAACCACCCCATGTGAAGGTTGACCATGGTGATGAGATTCTCTTCATCTTCAGATCGTTTTGGGGAGGCACCCAAAGTGAGCTGTCCTCATTCCCCAGAATCCAGATCCCCCAGGCATGAGTAGTCTCACTGTCTAGATGAGGAAAGTGAAGTTCACAGAAAAAGAAAACATAACCCCATGGTATTTGTACCATGACAAAGCTCCAAAGGCTGCTTCAAGGTTAGAAACCAAACCCCTTCCGAATCCTTGTGTTCCCTCCACTTGTCCCCACCTGTATGGACCACAGGATCAGGCAGATGGTACAATGGGTTACTTATGCTCCTTATTTATTCATTCATTTTGGTTTTTTTAGAGAGAAAGTCTTACTATGTAGCATAGGCTAGCCTCTAACTCATGGCAATTCTTCTGTGTCAGTCTCCTGAGTGCTAGCTTTACAGGCATACACCACTACTTCCAGGAAGTGGGGTGTTCTAAAAGTTTGACTTCCTGAGATAATTTCTCTAGTCAGAGAGAAGGAGGACATTCTGGGGCAGGAATGAGCCTGGAGGAAGTGGGAATTGGAGGCTGGAATGCTTGGGACAGAATTGGCAAAAGCAGAGCATGAATCCTGAGTAGTAAAGATGGAAGGAACCAGGCCTAGGTCCAAGATCAGGCTACCACTGGGATCATGATTGTAAAATACGAGTTAGAAGCAGCCTGGGAGAGGAGGTCTGGACCATTTTCTTCTTCCTACCTACAGTTGACCTCACTAAGAAAGAAGAGCTGCTGAGCAGGAGGATGGTGAAGTACTGGGCCAACTTTGCACAGCATAGGTGAGAGAACGCCACTCCCTCAGCACCCACAAGCTGGATGGTCGCCCATATTAGACAGGCGACATCTTGTAGGTGCCAGCCACTGGCCATCTCCCAGTGACCTGAAGAGTGAGCTGTACTGCTACAGAACTACCTGTGGAGGCTGCCACTGAGAAGAGGGGGAAACAGGCCAGGTGTCTTTGTCCCACATGGAACACACTTGTGTGGGAGGCTTTCTCTTACATCAGCATCCCTGCCTCTGAGTGCCCACATTCCCTGATGGCTTGGTCCACTGACATGACCCAAATCCCAAGATCTGGTCCAGTTCAGCAGGGCTCACTGTAACCTCTCCTCCCCCAACCCCAATGCCACCCTGCTGAGAGGATATGTTCACAGGAATCCAAATGGCGAAGACCTGCCTCACTGGCCCATGTTTGACCAGAATGAAACATATTTGAAGCTGAACATCCAGATAGCTGTGGGTCGTGCCCTGAATGACAACAGCATGCAATTTTGGACCAAGACCCTGCCCCAGAAGATGAAGTTGCTAAGGGGGCTGAGGGTGGGAATGCTGAGTTGTAGTGCCGATCTCAGCTCAAGGCTTGTCCTGGGTGCAGATGTGGTTATCCTGAGCTTTCCTTTTTTATTTATTTTTGTATGTGCATGATTGTACTGTCTGCATGTAGGTTTGTGCACCCGTGTCGTGCAATAACGCGGAGGTCAGAAGAGGGTCTCGGATTCCCCTGGAACTGGAGTTCTCCTGGAATTGGAGTTACAGATGGTTCTTAGCCACCAAGTGGGTGCAGGGGATCAAACCCGGGTCCTCTCCAAGAGCAGTTGGTGCTCTTAACCGCTAGGCCATCTCTCCAGCCCCTATCCTGAGCTTTTCACACCCTAGGAAGAGATAGAGGGAACCACTCATTTATAACCATTTGTCCCTCTTTGCCCATGCACCCAACAATTATGAAAACTCACCTGCATGATATGTTCCTCGCTATGTCTGCCAGGGGTCCCCCATGTTACATACTGCAAACACCCAGGAAACTATGGATGGCTGAGTCTCAACAGGCAGCACCTTCCTCCACGGCTCCCTCCACAGGCCCCTTCCTCCGTTCCTTACCTCGCCTCCACTCACATTCTCTCCTCCCCTCTAGCCCCTCATGCCTTCCATTCATACGATGTCCCTTGGAGAGAATTTCTAATCTGGGTGACCGAACCCCTATCCCAGCAAGCTTCTGTACTCGCAGTATTCTAATATGTAGGGACCAATAAAGAAAACTGTATGCTAAAAGACCCCAAGAGTTCATTCAGTTAACTATATCACAAAAATATCACAAGTAGCTGGGTTCTACACAACAGAAGTTTGTTTCTGAAAGTCCTGGTCATGGTGGCACCTGGTTAAAAGATCTAACAAGGGTTTACTCTCCAGCTTGTAGGTGGCAGTTTGTCAACTGTGTCCTTCCTACCACAAATCAGCAAACAAGCTCGCACAGGCTTAGTTTATAAGAAGCCTGTTTTATCCTGCCTTCTACCCTTATAAATGAACCTGCTACTTACAAAGAAAAGTTTCTAGGCTGGTGAGATGGCTCACAAGTAAAGACAACGCCTACCAAGGCTGACCACCCAAGTTCAATCCCTAGGACCCACAAGGCAGAAGGAGAAAACTGTCTTCAAGGTTTCCTCTGACCTCTACACATACTTTGCCATACACACATGCACACACACACACACACACATACATACACACGCACACACATAAATGTAACAAATAAATAAAATCTTAAATAGAAAAGAGAATTTCTTTTAACACAGTTTTAAGACATAAAATTCAAGATTGTGTACCATCATTGTTGGGTCACTGATGAAGACAACCTGCATTACCTCAGAACACAGCAGAGAGCAGGAAGGAAAGTGGGCAAGTGCTAAAGGGTTGATTTTGTTGTTTAACAATCTGACCCAAGGAGACCATAGGAGCTGTAATCTCTGCCAGGAACAGTGGCCCCCAAGACCTTATTGCCTTCCAACAGGCCCCGCCTTGTAAAGATTCCACTCACAATTCCACACTGGGGACAAAGCTTCTAGCATGTGAACTTCTAGGGAAAAGTTGCTATGTATGTAATGGCAGGCACCAAGTCCATTCCTGAGGGGTTTGCCCTCATTTGGCTCATCTCAAACATCTCTCTCTTTTTTTTTTAATTTTTTTTATTAATTTTATTTATTTCTGTATGTGTATGAATGTACTGCCTGCATGCAAGTCTGTGCACCCATGTCGTGCAACACCGCGGAGGTCAGAAGAGGGTCTCGGATTCCCCTGGAGCTGGAGTTCTCCTGGAATTGGAGTTTCAGACGGCTCTCGGCCGCCATGTGGGTGCTGGGGATCGAACCCGGGTCCTCTGTAAGAGCAGTCGGTGCTCTTAACCGCTAGGCCATCTCTCCAGCCCCCAAACATATCTCTCTTAAACCATCACAGAGAAACTTGGATTTGCCCATATGAATGGGGGGGTTATTTTACCAACTTTCAAACCATAGCACATAGAGCTCCCAGACCTCAGCCACTGTGGTCACTAATTATCAAAAATGGAAACATCCCAGGCCTTAGTTATTGCCTCTATAGACTGGATGCCACCTATCATTGACATCAAAAGCAGTCTACCCTCAAGTAGCAGTACTGTAACTCCAGTACTAAAGAGGCTGGGCAGGGAGATCACAGGCTAGGCCAACTTAACTGCATATCAAAACATTGACTCAAAATAGAATGCTCTGGGCCGGATATGGTGATGCACGCCTTTAATGCCAGCACTCAGGAGGTAGAGGCAGGTGGATCTCTGTGAGTTCAAGGGCAGCCTGGTCTACAGAGCAAGTTCTAGGCCAGCTGGGACTACAGGGAGAGACCTTGTCTCAAAAACACACACACAAAAATAGAGTACTCTGTTCTATATCTGTCTAAAGTTGTTGATTGAATCCATTTTTGTGAGAAGCAAGACAAGGTGTGTACCTAAGACCCTGGTCCCTGAACTGTGCTACAGGTAGAGTGGTGTGGAGAGGACCCAGGCAAGTTCCTCAGTGCCCTGTCTTCCAACATTATGCCAATACTGTTTGGTCTGCAGACCCTGTGAAGGTCACACTGACATGTGCATTCCACATCTATGAACGGGGCCCTCCATGAGATCTGTCCTGGATGTGGGACTGGGGGCGGGGCAGAAGATCCAGGCATGTCAAGGACCTTCCCATCCAGCAGTTCTTCCTGGGCCTGTCCATGCATGAAGGCACATCCCTGCCTGCCACAGTTTCCCTGAACCGCATGGCCCTCACCGTCTTTCACTTGCCAGGGCATACATGTGATTAATTTTCCCATCACCACACAGTTGTTCCTAAACATTTCTCTCTTTCCCCAAGCCCCACCACCCCAATTCATCTTTCATAGCTTATCTCATTTCACAAAACTCCCACCATTTGCTTAATTGGCCTCTTCGTTCACTAAAAGCCTTTTTTCTGTCATTAAGAAGCTGTACATCTCATCCCATGGACTCAGCACTCCCCCAACCGCCTGCTTCTAATAAGCAGTGCTTCCTGGACCGCTAGTTTTCCCAGAGGGAAATTCCCCTTTTCATTCATTGTCTTTAATCCCAAGCACAACTTCTAGAGATAAAGGATGAAAATTCTCACACTGACCACTTTGGCCACCAAGGGAAGACAAGATTCATTTAAGTCCCTGTTGAATTAAACTCAGGGCTGGGAAAAGTTTCCTGTTAGTGAGCACTCACCATTCAGGTTGTATCCACTGTGTTCATAAAACATCTATTGAGCTCCTACTGCATACAGTTTTCCATCCTATAGATGCACACTAAATTTCCCAGGATGTTTTTGGACTTTTAATAGTTATATGTATGAGTGTGTTGCCCGCATGTATATAAATGTACCCATGCCATATAATGCCCTCAGAGGTCAAAAGAGGGACTCAGATCCCCTGGAACTACAGTTATGGATGGTTGTTAGCCACTATAAGCATGCCGGGAATTGAACCTGGGTCTTCTGCAAGAGCAGTCAGTGCTCTTAACCACTGAACCTTCTCTCTAGCCCTCTTACCTTATTTTTTAATATTTTATTTACTATTTTTATTTTATGTGTGTGAGTGTATTGCCTGCATGTGTGTAAGTGCACCCATGTTGTTCAGTGTCCACAGAGTTGAAAAAAGACAGAGGATTCCCCTGGAACTGGATGGTTGTTAGCTACCACGTGGGTGATGGGAATCAAACCCAGGTCCTCTGCAAGAGCAGTCAGTGCTCTTAACCCCTGAGCCATCCCTGCAGCCCCATTATCTTATTTTTAACGATTTGATTATTGATTGCTTTTCATGGTGTTTTGGTCTGATCTCAGGGCCTCCTGCATGTGAAAGCAAGTGTCTCTCTACTCTAACCTATATCCCCAGTGTGGAATAATTTAAATACGATTAAACTTCTGAATGGCTCTGCTAGTCTGAGTAAATCTTAAAGCATGCAGCTGCCTCCACCTCATGTTCCAGATGCCATTTTGCCCCTGGCACTTCTCCCCTGCCCCTTCCCATCAGTCATTGCCCTGAAACCTGCTTCGAAGCCACCCTCTCATTTTTTTTCTTGAGCCTTGTCTTGAATCTGATATCAACAGAATCCCTTGTGACTGCTTCTGTCATTCACGTGAAGGTTTTGAGACACAGGCAGTCAGTCTTTGCTTTTATTACAGAGTGGTGTACAACGAGTGTTTGCCCATACTTTACCCACTGGTAAATTTGGTGCACATCTGACTGACATCCATTTCTCTGCTGTTTTTCTTTTTCTCTTTCTTTTTTTCTGCTATGTAGTGCTAAGATGTTTTTCTTTTTCAAAACAGTGTCTTAACCATTTAGCCCAGGCTGGTCTTGAACTCTCCTTCCTGTTCCCTCCACCTCCTAAGTGCTGGAATTACAGGTATGCACCACCAAGCCTAGTCTTTGTTTACTGTTCATAGGAATGATGAACATTATCAGATATGACTTTCTGTGATCAAGGACAAGGGCACGAAACTGCAGTGTCCTGTGTCAGTTAGAGGTGTAGGCTTGAGAGTGGTTGGCATAAGTCTGAGATGTCTGCACAAACACAAGATAGCTCTATCACATAGAAAACCTTTCATGCCCTCTTCATCTCCCCTGTCAGCCATCACTTACAGAGATTTCCTTCATGATGTGTACAATAACCCTGCCAGGAATCTACTATTGTTATACACACAGCAAATACCCCAGGAAGCTGTGAGCACATGTGCCCCTGCCCCGCACTCACCCGGAGACAAGTCCGCTTCCTCACCTCAGTTCCTCCCACTTCCTCACTCCTTCTTCTGACTTCATGGCTCTCTTTTCTTAGGGCTGTCCTTCTGAGAGGATTCCCTGAATCAGAGTGACTAAAACCCTTTTCTGTCTTTCACTGAGTTGCCTAAGGTCTCATATTCTCTAGGCAGCCAATAGTAAGTAAACCTGAAACTAGAAGTTCATTCAAGCTGCTGTCATATAAGTGCATGCTCTGTCTGGCTTATGCAAAAGAAGTTTATTGCCGGCTGATCTGGAGACTAGAGGTCAGATACTTAATCTCACCTCTAGTGAGGCTTTGTTCTTGGGTTCACAGAGAGCACCTTCTCACTATATCCTCACATCACATCAAGAGCTCGAAGGCCCAACTTCTAAAAGCACTATATTAGGAGCTAGAGATGGTTCAGTGGTTAAACACACTTACTTCTTCTAGAGAACCTGAGTTTTGGGTTTCCAGCACCCACAATGGGCTGCTCACAAACACCTGCAACTCCAACTCCAAAGGATCCTCTTCTTGCTTCTGGAGAGAGAGAGAGAGAGAGAGAGAGAGAGAGAGAGAGAGAGAGAGAGAGAGAGAGAGAGAGAGAGAGATAAGGGGCCAGAGAGATGGCTAACCAGTTAAGAGCACTGGCTTCTCTTGTAGGGGACCAGGGTTTGATTCCCAGCATCCACATGGCAGCTGACAACATCTGTAATTCCAATTCCTGGAGAATTCCTTGCCCTCTTCTGATCTCAGTGGGCACTGCACAGCATGGATGCACTTACATATATCCAGGCAATACTCTCATATACATAAAATAAAAATAATAAATAAAGCCAGGTGTGGTAGTATACATCCTTCCTTAATCCCAGCACTCAGGAGGCAGAGGCAGGCCAGCCTGGTCTATAAAGTGAGTCTTAGGGTATATAAAAATAAACATCAGGATTTGAGGAGCAGAGAAGCAAAGAGAGAGAATGAGCAGAATGGCAAACCTGAAAAGCCCTCTGTACAGAAGCAAAGAAGACAGATGCTCTCTGTGACCCTCAGATCATGAAAAGAAAGAGATTCTTATATCTTGTCTGATTGATTTCTTCACCTCCTTTGTGACCACCCACTTCAGGACCTGAACCTGTTGGAGCTGGACTCTGGCACTAAACTACCCATGAAGACACCCTGGACTAATTTACAAAATGGGAGAGATCTGGGAAGAGAAATGGTCAAATGTTGAAGAGGCAAATACATGAGGTCAGCCTGCTTTATAACTACCCACACCCATTAAGTCCATGAGAATTGTATTATTCCTGCCAAAAGCAGTGTCTCCAAGACATAGTCACCCCCCAAGACTGTACTTTCTTTTTTTTTTTAATTTTTATTTATTTATTTATTTTTATGTGTATGAATGTATTGTCTGCATGCAGGTCTGCGCACCCGTGTCGTGCGATGCCGCGGAGGTCAGAAGACGGTCTCGGATTCCCCTGGAACTGGAGTTCTCCTGGAACCGGAGTCACAGACGGTTCTCAGCCGCCATGTGGGTGCTGGGGATCGAACCCGGGTCCTCTGCAAGAGCGGTCGTCGCTCTTAACCGCTAGGCCATCCCTCCAGCCCAAGACTGTACTTTCTAAAGGGCCTTGAGCAGACCCTGTAACTCCAATGCTTCCCACATGTACAATGTTTTTTAATTTTTGACAATTTCCTATATGAGCACTGGATTTACATCATCTCCACCTCCTTCTTCCCTCAACTCTCTCTCCACTCTCCCCCACTCTCAATTTCATGTCATCTTTGATTATTATTATTATTACTATTGTTACATATACATAGATATCTGTAATCTATTGAGTCCATTTAGTAGTGTTCGTGTGCACGTGTGTTTAGGGCTGACCACTTGGGACTGAATAACCTTTTAGGGAGCTTGTTCCTAGAGAAAGGTGATCTTCACTCTCTCGGCAGCCATTGACTACCTGGAGCTCTTCAGCTACGGGTGGACTGTGACATTTCCTCCGTCCACATTGGCATATCGATGGGTGATGTTGTTATGCAGGTCTTGTTTAGACAACCATACTGCTGAGATTTCATGAGTGCAGCTTCCATGCCATGTCTAGAAGAGACTATCTAGCAGCAGGCACGCTGCTTCTCTGCCATCTCCTCCACAATGTTCCCTGAGCCTTGGGTGTTGGGGTTGCATTGCAGATGTATCAACTGGGGCTGGCCACCCCACAGCCACTTATTCTCTGCATTTTGACTGGTTATGGACCTCTGTAAGAGTCTCCATCTGTTACACAAAGAGGTTTCTTTGATGAAAGGTAAGAGCTACACTTGTCCGGGCATATAAGGATAAGTATTTTGAATACAGTAAGAAATAAAATTGGTTTAGGAAAGTGGCAGCAGGAAGTTCTCCTCCAGGTTGTCTATGGCATCTTTGGCTAAGTTACAGTATTATGCATGGGTGGGCCTTCCATCCACTTAGAGAACTATTGGTTACCACCCAGACAAAAGTGCCACAGTTGCCAGGTATGGTGTGCATGCCTTTAATCCCAGCACTCAGGAGGCAGAGACAGGCAGATCTCTGTGAGTTCAAGGCCAGCCTGGTCTACACAGCGAGCTCCAGGACAGCTAGGACTAAATGGAGACCCTGTCTCAAAAAGACCAAAATAAAAAAGTGCCACAGTTGCACCTTTGAGATCTTTTACTGTCATTGCTGTGATTCATAGACTTTATACTTCAGTAGCACTAATTTTTTCCTGAGTAACATAAATATATATATATATATATATATATATATAATATATTATATATAATATGTGTGTTGTTTGTGGTGTGTTTGCCTGCATATATAAGTGCATTTGTGTCATCCAGTTCCCACAGAGGTCCAAAAAGGACATCAGATGCCCTGGTACTAGAGTTTCAGATGGTTGTTACCCAACATGTGGGTGCTGGGAATCAAACTCAGGTCCTCTGCAAGAGCAACCAATGCTCTTAAGCACTGAGCCATCTCTCCACCCCTGGGCAGGACTAGTGACTACTTTTCTCCGTTGGCATCTTGTATAGTGGCTTCCGATCCTACCAGAACGAGTCCTAAGGAAGGAGGCTTTCGGATCAGTGCAAACTCAATTTCTCCAAGTCCATTGTCTAAAGTATGTCCTCTCTTCAGCAATGTGGTCTTACCTGCAAGTTCTGGGCTATGATATATATATATATATATATATAATTTTTTTTAGGGAATCTCTTGCACTACCTTGACCAGAAATCAGAGGGATATTTCCCTTACCTGGTACTGGAATTTTTGTTAAATAACCTTCACCTATACACAGATACACACACACACACACGTGCACACATATATATTACATATATGTATAAACTGTAAGTGTGTATATGTGTGTGCATTTTGAAGTAAGCTTATAAAATAGTACTTTTCCTTGTGGCTTTTGCAGACATCCTCTTATTCAGCTCCCCTTCCTCCTCCTCCCTCTGGATTACCCTCACCATTCTTAGTCCAATCCCCCCCATTGTCCCCACTTCCCCCTTGATAGAGCCTATGTCCTAATATCTCCATGTCTAGACCTCCACCACCCCACTTCCCTCTGGTTGCTTTCTAATTTCCTGGTTTCTGTGGTAACAACTTCAGGCTGTAGATGCACATCTGAAGATTCAAAGCTAGGACCCACAAGTAATAGAGAACTTGTGCCGTTTGTCTTTACGGATCTAGGTTACCTCACTCAATATAATGTTTTCCAGTTCAATCCATTTATCTGCAGATTTCATGATTTCATTTGTCTTTATGACTGAATAGAGCTTCATTGTGTATAGGTAACGCATTTTCTTTTTTTAATTTTTATTTAGTATATGTATGAATGTACTGTCTGCATGCAGGTTTGTGCACCCGTGTCGTGCAGTGCCGAGGAGGTCAGAAGAGGGCATCAGATTCCCCTGAAACTGGAGTTAAAGATGGTTCTTAGCCCCCATGGGGTGCTGGGGCTCGAACCCAGGTCCTCTGCAAGAGCAGTTGGCGCTCTTAACCAGCTAGGCCAATCTCTCCAGCCCCTAGGTTACACATTTTCATAAAACTAAGGAACACTTCACAAATCTGTGTGTTATCCTTGCCAAGGGGTCAGGCTCATGTTCTCTGTACCATTTTAGTCTATGTGCTGCCAAAGCAAGGACTTGTGCGATACTTTACACACAACTAAACTACTCTCCACTGGATGTGGAGGCACATAGCTGTAATTCCAGAATACGTAGAGGCAAGGCAAAGCAAGAGGATGATCAGTTCAATGACAGTCTGGACTACATACCAAGCTCAAGTTCAGCCTCAGCTCCAGAAAAACTGTGTTAGTTACTTTTCTCATCTCTGTGACAGAATATCTGAGAGAAACAACTCAAGGGAGAAAGAATTTATCTTGGGCTCCTGGGTCAGAGCTTGCAGTGCACCATTGCAAGCGGCTAGCTCCTGTCTAAGGTGAGATGTGAGAGGCAGAGTTCTGCATCGCATCAGTGGAAACAACTAGAGGCAGAAGCTACACCAGGCTGTAACCCTCCAGCCCCGCCCCCAGTGGCCCAAGTCCACCAGACAGGCTTCACTTACTAAGATTCCACAACCTCTCAATACAGTGCCACCTGCTGGAACAAGGGTTTAAACACATGCCCCTGTGGGGACATTTCACACTCTAACCATAACAAAGACCCTGCAAAAAAAGCCTCTTTTAGATGAACCATTTAATTACTCTGAATAAATATATGGCATGTGACCATCACAGCTCAGTTTAGATGCTTCTTTCATTCCAAGGACTTTCCTCATGCCTTGCGCTGTCATCCATCAAACCATCCATTGAACTCTGCTTCATGCAACCATATACTTGCTTTCTGTTATCGTATAAAAGGGATTTGTTGTAGTTGGTTGGATCACTTCACATAATGTTTTTGCTTCATTTTATTGTTGTCTTAGTTTGCTTTCAATTGCTGTGACAAACACTCTAACCAAACCAACTTAGGGAGGGAAGGGTTTATTTGGCTCACATCTCCAGGTCACAGTTCATCACTGAGACAGAGACCCTGTCTCAAAAAAAATCTCTTTTATATGAACCATTTAATTACTCTGAGTGAATACATGACACTACCACATCAAGTTTGGGCACTTCTTTTACACTGAAAACTTTCTTGATGTCTTTTGCTGTCACTCATTGCCTTGAACCCTGTTTCATAGCAACTATACAAGTACTTTTGTTGCTATAGTGAGCCTTGTCTTGAATCCAATATAAATGCAATGTCTTCCACCTGGATGTGTCACTTCACATAAGGTTCTTGTGTCTTTTAATTTTTATTTTTTACATTTGTGTATGTGCATCTGTGTCTATGTCTGTGTGTCTGTGTGCATATGTGTATGTCACAGGACAACTTGTAGAAGTTGATTCTCTCCTTCCTCCATGTGAGTTCCAGAGATCTAACTCAAGTCACTAGGCTTGGTAGCAAGTGCCTGTACCAACTGAACCATTTTGCTTGCCTTTTTGTTTCCCTTTATTATAGTGTCATTCTGTGTGTGCACTTTCTTTTTTATAATATTTTTTACACAGCACTGCCCCTCCAAGGGTGGTAGAGAGGGCCACCCTCCGCCTGGGCCCTTCACTGTTGGAGGTCTTAACCGCATGTGCATTTTCTACACTTTCCATCCACCTATCCACTTGGTGAATGGCTAAGGGACTTGCTTATTTTGATTTGGATTTGGTTTTGCTTGCTTATTTATTAAGACAAGGTCTCTGAGGAGTCCATAATGGCTCTGGACACATGATCATCCTGCTTTGGCCTCCTGAGTGCTAGGATTACAGGCATGAACCTCCAAGCTCTGAATTGGCATGTGTGCATGTGTATGTAGTGTTGTTGCTCTCATTGTTTTGTATGATGTATATATGTATGTTGTATGCTAGCCCTTGCAGGCATGAGTTAAGACCAGACACCAGGACATCATTTTCAATCACTTTTCCACCTTAGTTTTTGGGACAGCATGTCTCACTGAAACTGGATTTTACTGATGTGCCTAAGCTGCTGTGCGAAGACAGTGAGCCTCCAGGCCCTCCTGTCACTAGTCTTCAGCACTGAGATTACAAGTACATACCATGCTTTTATATAGGTGCTATGGACCTCAACTCAGGTCCTCTCATTTGTGCAGCAAGCATTTACCCTAGACCCCCAGGGTTGGCTGTTTTCAATAAAATTTTATGGACATAACTTCATATGATCACGCCCTTTCAATTTTTGGAGTTAAAACCTAGAGAAGAATTGCTGAGTCATATAATAACTGTATTGAACTTTTAAAGAAGTTATAGGGCTAGAGATGTAGCACAGTGGTAGAGAACTTGCCCTGTGCAAAGGTCTGTGTTCTTTGTCAACTCAGACAAGGGCCCAGAGTGGACCAAGGCAAATGGGCTGCAGGCCAGCCCTGCCCTGGGAACTGTTGGAGACTGATTATTGCTGGCAGAAGGAGACTAGACCTTGCTTAAGATCTCTAGATGGACTAACTGGACTCCAGTGGATGAACTTGCACCAAAGGACATCTGGGCACAAATGCTTGACCAGATAGGACTTAACATGTATGGCAGAATGCATGAGGTGGGGGCGGGGAGCATCGAGGGAAGAGGGGGTCTGAATTTGATTAAGAAATGTTGTACGAAATATAAAAAAAAGGCTGAAGAGATCACCCAGCAGTTAAGAGCACTGACTGCTCTTGCAGAGGATCCTGGTTTAATTCCCAGTACCCACACGGCGGCTAAGAACTGTCTTTAAGCCAGGTGTGGTGGCACACGCCTTTAATCCTAGCACTTGGGAGGCAGAGACAGGTGGATCTCTGTTCAAGGCCAGCCTGGTCTACAGAGTGAGTCCCAGGCCAACCCAGGGAGACCAAAAAAAAGACCAAAAAAAAAAAGAAATATACAAAACCTCAATAAAAAATATTTTTAAAAAACAAAGCCAGGGGGCTGGAGAGATGGCCTAGCGATTAGAGCGCCGACCGCTCTTACAGAGGACCCGGGTTCGATCACCAGCACCCAGCATGGCGGCCCGAGAACCGTCTTGAAACTCCAATTCCGGAGCTCCAGCAGGGGAATTCCAAGAGACCTCTCTTTGACCTCCACGGCGATAGTCCACAACACGGATGGCACAAACCTGCATGCAGACAGTCTTTGATACACATACAGAAAGTGCATAAATTAGCCGCGCGCCATGGTGGCGGCACGCAGGGTAACGAAAACTTAATCCTAGCAGTATTCGGACGCGCAGAAGGCACTACGGGCATCTCTTGAGTTCAAGGCCAGACACTGGTCTAACAAGAGTGAGTTCCACGGACCAGACACAGAAGCTACAGGCGACGAATCGTGTCCTCCACTTAAATCTAACAACTGCTGGTATACCAGATTATGGTTTCAGAAGCATCCTGCCCATCCATGGAACTCAGAAGAGANGTATATATACATATAATGTATAATCTTGCTAACAGTGTGACTAGTATCATGTGTGTAGTGCCATTTTGAAGTATAGCTTATAAAATTAGTTACAATTTCGCTTGTGGCTTTTTGCAGAACACGCTCTTAATTCAAAAGCTCCCCTACCTCCTCCTCCCTCGAATACCTCACCATTCTTTAAGTCTCAATTCACCACCCACTATGTTCCGCCAACTCCCCTGAAAAGCCTATGTCCTTATATATTCTCCATCGTCTAGACCTCCACCACCCACTCATCCCTCTGGTTTGCTTTTCTAATTTCCTGGTTTACTGTTCGGTAACAACTTCAGGCTATAGAATGCACATTCTGAAGATTCCAAAGCGTAGGACCTCATCAAGTAATAGACGAACTCTGTCGCACAAAGTGTTATGTTTTACGAGATCTAGGTTACCTCCATCACCAAAACTATAATGTTTATTCCAGTTCAAATCCATTCTATCTTGCAGATTTTCATGATCTCTCATTATTGTCCTTTTTATGACTGAAAATAGAGCTTCATTGGTATAGGTACACGCATCTTCCTTTTTTAATCCTATCATATTCATGAGTGTTATAGTCATGATATTTGTCTGGTCTGCGGATGCAAGCTGCTTTGTGCACCCGGCATGTCGTGCAGTGTGACCGCATGGAGGGTCAGCAAGAAGTGGCATGCAGATTCCCGCTGAAAACTGGAGTTAAAGATTGGTTCTTAGCCACCATGGCTGGTGCTGGGGCCATTCGAACCTGGTTCACTCTGCAAGAGCAGTAGGCGCTTCCAACCACTAGGCCTAAAGTCTTCTCAGCTCCCTAGGTTTACACAATTCTCATAAAACTAAAGGAACATTCCTTCAAACTCTGTGTGTGTTATCCTTGCCAAGGGGTCAGGCTCATGTTCTCTGTACCATTTTAGTCTATGTGCTGCCAAAGCAAGGACTTGTGCGATACTTTACACACAACTAAACTACTCTCCACTGGATGTGGAGGCACATAGCTGTAATTCCAGAATACGTAGAGGCAAGAAGACAACATATTCGAGAGAGGGTATATTCATTTCAATGACAGTCTGGACTTATCAATACCAAGCTCCAAGTCAAGCCTCAGTCTCCAGAAAAAACATATGAAAACAACTGAAACAAAAAATGTGTTTAAGTTACTTTGGTCCTCATGCTCTTGTGAATCGCAGAATATCTGAGAGAAACAACTCAAGGGAGGAAAGGTGAATGGTTTTATCTTGGGCTCCTGGGTCAGAGCTTGCAGTGCACCATTGCAAGCGGCTAGCTCCTGTCTAAGGTGAGATGTGAGAGGCAGAGTTCTGCACCGCAGCAGTGGAAACAACTAGAGGCAGAAGCTACACCAGGCTGTAACCCTCCAGCCCTTCGCACCAGTGGTCCTCGAAGGTGCTCCAACCAGACAGCTTCAGCTAGGTACCTTAAGGCCATTCCACAACAACTCCCTCAATACAAGTGGCCACCTTGCTGAAGAACAAGGGTTTTAAAAACAACAATGCCACCGTGGGTGATCATTATCTTTCACACTACTACCATAACATACCCAGACCCTCTGCAAAAAAGGCCTCTTATAGAGATGAAACCCATTTTAATTTAACTATCTGGAATAACATAAAATATGGCTATGTGACATCCCACGAGCGTCACAGTTTAGATGACTGTCTCCTTCATCCCAAGGACTTTTCCTCATGCTTTCCGCGCTGCATCCAAGTCACAACCACTATCTTACATTGAATCTCTGTCATGCAGACCCAGTATATACTGTGCTTTCTGTTATGTATAAAAGGGATTTGTTGTAGTTTGGTTGGATCACTTCACATAATGTTTTTGCTTCATTTTATTGTATGTCTTAGTTTGCTTTCAATTGACTGTGCAAACACTCTCTAACCAACCAACTTAGCGGAGAAGGGGTTTTTTTCTATTGGCTCAACCATCGATCACGGTCATCAGTTCATCCACGTGAGACAGAGACTCACTTGTCCTTCAAAAAAAAGATCTCTAGTTATAATGAACCATTTAATTACTCTGAGTGAATACATGAACACTGACACGACATCCAAGTTTGGGCCGATCTTCTTTTACACTGAAAAAACTTTCTTGGATGTTCTTTGACCCTGTCACTTCATAGCTTGTAATACCGCTGTTTTCATAGCAACTATAACTAAGTACTGTTTGTTGCTACCTTAGTGAGCCTTTGTCATTGAATCAATATAAAATGCAAATGTCTTTCCACCTGGATGTAGTCACTGTCACAATTAAGGTCTTGTTTGTTCTTTTAATATTTTTATTTTTTTACATTTTGTGTATGTGCATCTGTGTCCTATGTCGTTGTCTGTGTCCATTGAGATGTGCTAGTTGTCACAGTGACAGAACTTGGCTAGAAGGTGATGTTCTCCGCTCCTCCATTGACGCCTTGATGTTATCCAAGAGATCTAAACCTTCAAGTCACTAGAGGGCTCGGTAGCATAAGCTGCACTGCCTACCAATCTGCAACCATTTTGACTGCCTTTTTGTTTCGCGTCTTTATTATAGTGTCATTCGGGTGTGCACCATTTCATTTTTATGAATGGCAACTATTGTTTTCATCACAGCAACTGACATCCTGCCAAGGTGGTTCGAGAACGAGAGCCCACCTCCGCCTGGGCCTTCACTGTTGTGTAGGTCTCTAACCGCAATAGTGCATTCTTCTAACACATTTCCATCCACACTATCCCTTGGTGAAGTGTGCTACAGGGACTGTCGCTTATTCTTGACTTTGGTATTTTGGTTGAGTTCTGCTTTTATTACAAGTCTATAGACCATAATGGCTCTTAGGAACTACAAATGGTGGACTGCCTTGTTTCATTCACGTCCATTTGTATGGGCACTCCTGAGTGCTAGGATTAACAAGGCATGGCTAAACCTCCAAGACTCTGAGAGTGGCATGTGTGCATTGTGTCATCGTATGTGTTGTTTGCTCTCATTGTTTTGTATGATGTATATATGTATTTTTATGCGTAGCCCTTGCAGGCATGAGTTAAGACCAGACATCAGGACATCATTTTCAATCACTTTTCCATCCTTAGTATTTGGGACAGACAATGTCTCCACTGAAACTGGTTTTACTGATGTGCCTAAGCTGCCTGTGCGAAGACAGGTGAGCCTCCAGGGCCCTCCTGTCACTAGTCTTCCAGCACTGCATAGATTTCAAGTAACATACCATTGCTTTTTTATATAGTGTGCTGATGGGTAACCTCACTCATGGTCCTAACTCATCATTTGTGTTGCCAGCAGGCATTTACCCCTAGACCCCCAGGGTTGGCTGTTTTTCAATAAAATTTTATGGACATAACTTCATATGATCACGCCCTTTCAATTTTTGGAGTTAAAACCTAGAGAAGAATTGCTGAGTCATATAATAACTGCTATTAAGCTCTGTTAAAGGAATTACACGGGCTAGAAGAAGTGATGCGAGCGACAGGTAGGAGAGTTAACTTGCCCTGTGACAAAAGGTCTGCTAGTTCTTGTCACACTTAGGACGAAGGCCCAGACGTGAGACCAAGGCAAAAATGGGCTGCCAAGGCCAGCGCTGCCCTGGGACTGTTGGAGACTGATTATTGCTGGCAGAAGGAGATAGACCTTGTCTTAAGATCTCTGATGGACTAACTGGACTCCTGTGGGATCACAACTGCACAACAAAGCAGAATCTGGGCACAAAAGTCATTGAGCCAGATAGCGACTACTCGTATTACAGTGTGATAATGGCTCAATGACGTGTCGTCGCATGGAGGCGGGTGAGCATCGAGCACGGAAAGGGAGGTCTGAATTCTGATTCAAGCTAGCCAAATTTGTATGTACTGACATATAAAAAAACAGGCTGAAGAGATCACCAGCCAGTTTAGAGCACGCTGCACTGCCTTGTCGCAGAGGACCTGGGTTGGATATATCCCAGTCCAGATGGGCGTGAGCGTACCAGAACGCACATATGGACGGTAAGAACTAGTCCGTTAAGCGGGTTTGTCAAGCGCCCCCAAAGCCTGAGGCAAACAAGGGGTTGGCAAGCACCTGGCACTTATGAGTCCCAAGGCCACCGAGCCAAAGCATAAAAAGGAATTAAATCAGAGTCAATATGTTAAACATAGAGCAGGGGAGCTGTAAGCATTGCCTAGCGGTTACTGAGCCGAATCCGCTCTTACAAGGACCGCAGCTTACAACCCCAGAGCACAATGGGTCCTCCACCGATCTGACATCCAAATTCCGAGAATCAGACCCATTGCCTTACCCCGCTGAGACATTTGTAACGACTAGGTGAACAAAACCTTCAGAGACAACATTGGAGAAATGGATACCTCAAGTAAGAAATATTTATAAAGAACCTGGGAACCAGGGGGCTGAATCAGGGATGGCCAGGGCTGCCTCCTAGCATTGGGAAGAGCAGAGGCCTGCGCGGACCACTCGCCTGCGTGGTTACTATGTTCGAGACACGCGTGATCCTCCACATGGAGCGAGACCTCTGAATTCCAATTCCTAGTTCAGTCCAGAGCTACGGATCGAGACCCTCTGTCAGACGCGGACGTGCCATTGGTACAGAACGGCGAAGCTGCACTAGTTGAACCTGCTGAGCACAAAGTAATGAAAGTTGAAACATAGCTAGAAAGGTGATAAGGACCGTGTCGGCGGCGAGTGGTGGCCCAAGCTGAAGGCTACGCAATCCTCGCAGCAGCAGCCAGCCAGATCTGCTGTGATCAGAGCCTGTCAGAGTGGTCCCAGAGGGCAGAGACCCTAAAGCTCCAAAACTGTCTGTGATAAAGCCTGAAGCATATGACTTAACCAGTCAACTGTAAGCACAATGGCAGAGTTAACACCTTGCCAAAGACTATCCGTGAATACTCACATAACCAATAACTTGCGTATGCACTTTCCTGCATGACTCACCACCTACATCAGGCCTGGGCAAAGCCAGCACGCTCTGCTTCTTGTTGATGAAACAGCATATCCCACACAGCACATGACTCCAGGCCTGCGAGCTGTCATGTCACTGGACCGACTTCCTGACAGGCTGAACTGCTGTGGCCTGTGGGCTCCTGCTCTCTCCTCCGTGTACATGGTGAGATTCCCTACTGGGGTGTGGGGACAGAATCAGAGATGCCAAATTTTGCAAAAACAGAGGGTGAGACTATGGGAGAAAAGAGACCAGGGAAGCGAAACAAGGGAGATTGACAGCGTGATGACAAGGTGTGGAAGTCAGTTGCCATCGCACCCTCATGATCCATTTCCAAATAGTCCCCACAGCGTGTGGGCCCAGGTAGCTACACAGGAGCGCCTCGAGGACACCTTGAAGACACTGTCATTACGGACTCTAGGCCTAGCACGTCTTGAGGGGCTCTAAGAGAGCATCGAGTCCTGGCCAGTCAGAGAATACCAAAGCAGAGGGTTGATTGTCAACAGAAAGTACGTGTATAGGACATTTCCGCTCCTCGTGTGTTGGCTGAGCGCTGGACGGTAAGTCTGCTGGAGTGCTGGCAGTGACATGATGTGGGAGCTGAGGCTGAGGCAAGAGAAGCTAA
Source organism: Rhizomys pruinosus (assembly GCA_009823505.1). Classification (NCBI taxonomy): domain Eukaryota; kingdom Metazoa; phylum Chordata; class Mammalia; order Rodentia; family Spalacidae; genus Rhizomys; species Rhizomys pruinosus. Next base: position 1,637,628 of record VZQC01002896.1, read on the forward strand.
GCAGGCTTGTGCTGAAGCTGGGGCCTGGGGCTGGGGCTGGGGCTGGGGCTGGCCGGGCTGGGGCTGAGGCTGTGGTCTGGGGCTGAGAGAGCTGGGGTCTGGGGCGGCTGGGGCTGGCGCGAGGGCCTGGGGCTGGGCTAGGCTGGAGGCTGGGGGCTGGGGCGGGGGCTGGGGCTGGAGGCTAGTCCATGTACACAGAAGTTTCAGTTGTCTAGATTACAAAGGGAGGCAGAGGCAGACGAGTTTGTGACTTTGGCTCTCATGTGTCCTGGGTGTCCCGTGGGGAATTGCTCATCTCTCTCCCCCCCCCCCCACCACAAGAGATAGAGACGTGCTAGCCCAGGTCACTATGAGCCATACACGTAACTGACATCAGAATAACGCTATGGGCTGAGAGTGAACTGCCTAATGGCTGGAGAAGTGAGAATACATCACCAGGCTCTTCCGCTACGATGAGATTTCCTTTAACATTGAATAAAATGAAAAAAAAAAAAAAAAAAAGCCTACTAGAAAAGAAGTCACATAGACTGTAAGGAATTTGAAAATAAACCTAATTAATCCACCCCTGGAAAGAAATGCACATCTACAAGGTCTGAAAGGCCAAGGACCCAAATATATGCAGATGATGTGAGAGACAAAGAATTTAAAATAATTTTAAAAGAAAACTCAGTGAACCCCAAGAATAGAAGCACTGTGGAAATTTATCAGAAGTTTAAGAGACTGAAAGATACGAAGAAGACTCAGAGGGTGGGAGGGTCTGGAGTTTACTTCAAGTAATAACAGATAAAAGCTTTACAAACCTGAGAAAAATACAAATACCCAGCTACGGAAAAGTAAAAAATCCTGTTGATTCAATCCAAATAATCCAACTCTCAGAGTCAAAGATAAGATCCCAAGAGCTGCAAGTGGCAGACCAGGAACTCCAACGCAGCTGCAGCAGCAGCCTTCTCACCAAACCCCAGTGCAGCTGCAGCAGCAGCCTTCTCACCAAACCCCACAGGGCAGCTGCAGCAGCAGCCTTCTCACCAAACCCCAATGCAGCTGCAGCAGCAGCCTTCTCACCAAACCCCAGAGGGCAGCTGCAGCAGCAGCCTGCTCACCAAACCCCAGAGGGGAACTGCAGCAGCAGCCTTCTCACCAAACCCCAGGGCAGCTGCAGCAGCAGCCTTCTCACCAAACCCCACAGTGCAGCTGCAGCAGCAGCCTTCTCACCAAACCCCACAGGCCAGAAGAGGACGGCATGGGATAATCGGAGCGCTGAAGGGAAAACACTGCCAGTCGAGAACATAACCATGAAGGCTGTTCTTAACTGAGACACAGGCACCCTTCCCCAGCAAACGCTCCAGGGACTCACTGCAACCAGACCGCCTACCAGAAAGACTCGAATGAAAGGAAGAAAGGATGTTAACATGCGACAGGAAAACGTCTGAAGGTATAAAATTCATCATGACATGCAAGCCACTTATACCCTTAACAGGAAGACTAACACAAAGAACCACTATTACAATAATTGTCAAGGATAAGCACTAGAAAAAGTATAAAGTTTGTCATCCAAACGCAAAGCACAGAGAGAAATGGACTTAAGAGAAGGATTTTTATTTATTTTTTACCTTTGTATTCAAAATTGTTACAGTTCAATACAGCTTGTTCTAACTTATCTCAGCATGGATCAAAGATGGATTAAAGCAATCAACAATAAGGACACCAAGAGGAAGAGGGGAAGATCTATAAAACAACCAGGAAAAAGAAGAGAAAAAAAAAAACAGTATGGCAGTACAAAATTCTTAACTATCAATAATTGCTTTAAATGCAAATGGATTAAACTTTCTAATTAAAAGACACAGAGCGGCTAAGTCCATTACAAAATCAAGGACAGACTGTGCTGCTTGTGTTGAGACTCTGTTGGTTTTCAGCATAGACTGAAAACCAATGATGGAAAAATACATTCTACCCAAATGGAAACCAAAAGAAAGGGTATTTATGTCAGGTCAAAAAGGCTTCCACCTGCCGGGCGTGGTGGCGCACGCCTTTAATCCTAAGACTCGGGAGGCAGAGGCAGTCGGATCTTTGTGAGTTCAAGGCCAGCCTGGTCTACAGAGTGAGTTCCAGGACAGCTGGGACTACAGGGAGACCCTGTCTCGAAAAGAAAAAAAAAAAAAAGAAAAAAAAAAAAAAGCTTCCAGCCAAAAATATAAAATGAGACCCAGGCACTAAAGAATGCTAACATAGTTTGTAACCCAGACATAAACACTCATACATACACAATTATAAAGCAAACATTAAATCTGTGTTACAGAGATTTAATAATACAGAGATCTAATACAGTAACAACTGAGGATGCCAACACCAACTTCCAGCAACAGACAACAATCAGACAGAAAATCAGCAAAGAAACTTTGGATTTACTTTGGACTTCAAATGAAATAAACAGAAAATCAGAGAGCATTCTATTCAACAGCTCCAGAATTCACATTCTTCTCAACTGAGCATGGAGTAGATCCAATGTTGCACAAGAAACAAGTCTGCACAATAACAACAACAAAAAGACCCCCCCAAAAAAGTCAAAGCCAAAGTCGTATCAAATATTTGCTGTGACCCCAACAAATCAAACCAGAAACCAGCAACAAGAAGAACATTGAACAGAACTGAAAAGGAAGCCAAGAAATTCATCAACTTGTTCATAGCCAGGTCTTGTTCACACGAACACGTTAACAGGAAAAAAAGACAGTTTCTTCACTGAACAGTGCTGAGAAAACTGGCAACCACATGCAGTGGAGTGAAATACCTCATCTCAGCATATGAAAAAAAAAAAATCAACTCAAAATTAAATACTAAACGTAAGATCTGAAACTAGAAACTACAAGAAGCAAAGCGGGAACTGCCCCATGACACTGGCCTTTGAGGACTTTCAGAGAAGACCTCAGAAGTCTAAGCAACCACAGCAAAGCCAGACCTGGGCTCATCAGACAAAGATTCTGTAACAGCAAAGGAGAATCTACAGAATGGAAGAAAATGCTGGTAAATTATGCGCAGTATTTGATCTATCCATAAAATATCTATGAGGCATTCTAAAAACTTAGCAGCGAAATATCTCAAAAGAATCCTGTGTTTGATCCCCAGAGAGAATCGACTCCACAAAGTTGTTCTGACTTTTGTACATGTACCATGGCATGTGTACCAACACACACACAAAATAACAAACAAGTTGAAAGAAAAAGGGAGCCACTACAGGGAGACCCTGTCTCGAAAAGACCAAAAAATAAATGAATAAATAAATAAATAAATAAATAAATAAATAGAAAAAGGGAGCCAAAGACCTGAATAGGCATTTCTCCAACAAATGCCTGGTGTATGAAAAAAAACATGCTCAACACCACTTACTAGGGAAATGCAAACCCAAACCACAGCTGCATTACCTTCCTCCATTTAGAATGCGTTATCACATAAACAAAACACTGGCAAATGCTGCTGGAACAATGGAGGAAGGGAGAAGTCCTGTGCCCTCCCAGTAGGAATTTAAATTTGTATAATCATTATGGAAAATTTTGACCATAACACACATGCTGTAACATGTATGTACACACACACAAAATAATAATAATAATAATAATAATAATAATAATAAATTTCTAAAAGGCAAATACTATGTGACCTCATTCAATGAGAATTCTGCGTGGTGACTCTAGTTAACAATAATGTAGTGCACATTTCAAATAGCTGGAAGAGAATAGTTTGAATGTTCTCCCAAGAAAGAAATGACAAATGTTTAAGGTGATGGATATTAATGACCTTGATTTCATCATTATGTAATACATGTATGTCTGGAAATGTCACATTGTACCCTAAGTGTGTCCAAAGGGGGAAAACCAGAATGCTCAATATGCACTTGGGAACGCAGCCTTGGGATGAAGACTGCACCTTCTCAGCTTTTCTGGTGGCTGGTCCCAAAGCCACATGACTAAATTCTATTGGATGAAATGGCTGCAGACAGCACGTAAGGAACTTGGACCCTACGTGTAGAGTGCTTCATCATCCTGAATGACTCCTCCAGACATTCCAAGGGAGGACTACATGAACCTAACCTTCGTTAAGGTCTTCCATAAGATAACTCTCACTACCAGCTGCTTCCATATAAAGACGCTCTTTGGGCTGGGCACAGTAATGTGCACCCTTGATCCCAGCACCCAGGGAGCCACCAGAGGACCCCGAGTATGAGACCAGCCCAGCTACAAAGCAAGTTCAGGGTAGCCTGGTCTGCACAGTGAGATCCTTTCTCAAAAGAAATATGAAACTCTTTGGGATGCCTTACGATGCACGATGCGATAGTATTAAAGTGAAAAACTCAAAAGTTCAAGTTTTTACTACACAGTGTGAAGAGTCTAGATAATTCCCCAAAATATTATATTCATATTCATGTAGTAACCGGTCCTCTAAATTTTCCAACACACTTTATTGCATTTTACTAACTAGATATATAATCACAAATTGGTTTATCAATGACATGTTAAGAAGCTATATAATAAATTTGTTATTTCTCAGAGCTACTCACGATGCTGAGATGTACGCACCCTCGGGTTCATATTTCAGCTTTAATTCATCCAGTTTGGCTCACAGCTTCATATTTTCACTTTCAGAAAGCTGGAGGCATCTTTCGTTTGCAAACAGTTTGCGCTCAATATCCAGGGCCTGCTGGCTCTCAAGTAATGCTTTCATTCTCTGAATAGACAGTTCGCCTTTAGAGTTTTCATTTTCTTTGCTACAATATCAGAATATAATTAAATATTAAAACAATATGTGATATAAATACAGTGGAATAAATCTTATTGTGTTAAAAGTGTATTTCTCTGGAGTTTTTGGTAATAAACAAATGTTTTTAACAATGAACCCACCCCCTCCCCCCCAAATTTCCTGCATTCTTTAAAAGAAAGTGGACAATGAAAGAAAATACTCTTTTCCAAATGTAGACATGTATAAGTTCCTTTAAGTTGTAATTACAGGACATGTGTTCTTGAATTTTGATAGAGAAGTTTGACCTTAAAGTCTCTTTTACTTCCAGTCTAAAAAGCTAAACATAAATAAAAATCCAATTATCATTAAAAGTATTTTCTTTAATAATCAGTAATTTGTGCTATACAAAGATACTTTTATTGATTTTCATTTGAAAATTTCTTGACAATTTTTAAACAAATTCGAGTCACAAATTCTATTATAAGCAAGTGAAAAACGTCGTGTCTTTCTAGTCCCAAACCCGACACTTACTTTATCAAGCTTTAGCTGAAGTAAATCTGCATAATAGCTGCTGTCTTCTACAACACAAGAGTTGGCCAATGTGGAAGGCTTAGAATCCATACTTTCATATAAATTCTAATGAAATAAAAATTCTTATTACTCAAAGTAAAAAACAGATTTGGTTCCCTTATAATAGCAGCCACCATTTAGTGAGTCTTCACCATTCAGCAGCCACCTCACTAAGTATCCTCTGAACACATTTGCCTTCTGGAATAGGTAAAAGAGTCAGAGTCCGGGTCAGCATTCTCTCTCACTCTGTTTTTTATTTTGTTTTACAAATAGAGATGCTCAATGTGACATAGGCAGGAAAATCAAGAAGAATCTGAACACATGTTTAATTCTCAAACTGAAGGTTCCCTGGAGTGGAAGAAGCAATAGTTGCTGGATTGAATTCTGAACTTTAGATTAAAGCCGTGAAGTAGAAACAAATGAAAGGAGACCTTTGAGGGTATTTTTAGTATCCACTCTCCTGATATTGATAAAAATCCTATGCATTTCTCTTTACCAAAATCTGTTACTTGTATAAACTAACTTTGCACTGGAAGCTTAACAAGCAGATACCAATGTTCCTTAAGGTAATTAAAAAATAGATGAATGTAATACAATCCTAGTAAGAACACCAAATGGGTGGGTGTCTTGTTTTTTTTTTTTTTTAGGGGAGGTGCTAGACAAAGAGAAAAATCAAACATGTAAAATTAACTAGAACACCACAAAGGGGAATGAGGACTACAGTCTAACCAGCTAAAAATACACAACAAAAGCTCCATAATTAAAATAATGCAGTGCTGATACATACAGGCAGACCAATAGAACAGAAAATACAGACACACACACACACACACACACACACACACACACACACACACACGCAGAGACCTGACACACGATACACTCCACACCTCACTTCATTTAATAAATGCAGCTGGGGAATGGCCAGCTGTTCACTTCCCATGGTACATATGAATACACTTCAACAAGGATCAGAGCCTGAAAGCTAGCACAGCAGTACTGCAGTGGGCAAAGCTGATCAGAACAGCAGTAAGCAAGAACCAGGGCAGTATCGTCAGTGGAGGCAGACACTGCACAAATCTGATGCAATATACCAAGTATCCCATCTAATACAGCACAGCCCCTACTGCGGCTGAGTGCAATCACAGCAGAAAAGCTCAAATGAAGAGCAATTCACAAATGCAACTGACTCTACTCTTCCAACAAATCAAAGCCATGGAACGTAAACAGCGAGAAACTTCCAGATTTAGGGAGACTAAAAAGACACAGCTTAAATAAAACATATAATCTTGGACTGGATGATCAGATAGATAGAACTTAAAGCATCTGTTTTTATTTTGGCACAAGGTATATTAACAGTAATTGGTACAGTGCATAAAGTTTACCTAATGGTATGATTCAATTCGTATCAATGGTAACTTTCTGATTTTGATCATGTAAACTGTGTTATAAAACTGAGGTACTAGGGGGACAAATGGACACCTGCTTTATAACCTACTCCTAAGTGTTTCCAGGGAAAAGTACATGGAGGGAGACAGAGCGATAAAGCACATGCAGTAAAATGTAAGTGGGGCTCAGGGTAAGGGCACACAGCAAGACTTGCACAACTTTTCTAGAAGTCTAAATTAATTAAAAATAGAACAACTGTAGAGTTTACTAAAAATATCTATGAATTTCAGTAGCTATATAACACTAGACGAAACAAAGCTTCATTAAAAAAATTAAAAATGGAACAACTGTAGAGTTTACTAAAAATATCTATGAATTTCAATAGCTATATAACACTAGACGAAACAAACCTTCATTAAAAAAACAGAAGCAGGGGCTGGAGAGATGGCCTAGCGGTTAAGAGCACCGACTGCTCTTCATTAAAAAAACAGAAGCAGGGGCTGGAGAGATGGCCTAGCGGTTAAGAGCACCGACTGCTCTTGCAGAGGACCCGGGTTCAATCCCCAGCACCCACATGGCGGCTGAGAACCGTCTGTAACTCCAATTCCAGGAGAACTCCAGTTCCAGGGGAATCCGACACCCTCTTCTGACCTCCACGGCATTGCACGACACGGGTGCACAAACCTGCATGCAGACGGTACACTCATACACATAAATAAATAAAATTAAAAAAATAAATAAATGAAAAAAATAAAAAAAAACAGAAGCAAGCTGGATATGCTGGGTCATGCTTGTAACCCCTCAGTTAGGAGGCTGAGTTAGTGGTCTCTGAGTTCCAGGCCAGCCTAGGCTAAAAAGAGCCTATTTTATTTTTTTTACTTTTTATTTTTTTGGTCTTTTTGAGACAGGGTCTCCCTGTAGCCCCAGCTGTCCTGGAACTCGCTCTGTAGACCAGGCTGGCCTTGAACTCACAAAGATCCGCCTACCTCTACCTCCCAAGTGCTAGGATTAAAGGCGTGCGCCACCACGCCCGGCAAAAGAGCCTATTTTAAAAAACTATAAATAACAACAAAAAGGACTGAATAACGACAGTATTGAAAAATAATTCCTGAGAAGTCCCCCTGACATAAGACTGACTGGAAGAAACAAGAGTAAGCATGAAATGATGAATGGAAGTCAATGCTTGCAATGTGCACTGATACAAAATCAGGAGGTGGGAGTGGTTATTAAAAAGGTCATAATGGGCCTTTTCTGTGCAGGAAATACTTCACATCCCAATTGGGGTGGTGGTAATTACAACAATACACCTATGCTAAAAGTCACTGGACCACACAGTCAATTTATGAATAATTAATATGCATATTTAATATAATTTAACATATTTAATGCATAAAGTGATGATGACAGAAATGGGCTAGGTTGGTTTGGTTTTACTCAAAGAAACAACAATGAAAAGTATGGAAAAGCAAAGGAGCCCAGGGAAAAAAAGCTTAAACACTGAGTCAATTAGTACTGAAATTCAAAATTAACGGTATAATAAAGAAACCTATATAAGCTAGAAATATAAAGAAATTCAACCCAAAATTTGACTGCATTTTTAAACAATGTTATGTATACCTTAAATGTTTTCAGACTACTAATTTCACCTAGCAGGTGTTTTATTTCGCCGTTCTTCTGCTCCAACATCGCAAACAACCGTTCCTGCTGCTCAAATTCTGTCTGAGATCCTCTCATCCTTAGCAATGTGGCGATTTGGACCTGGGGGGGAGAAAAAAAACCATCAACCCCCACCAATAAAAACTGGGATTCTGATAAGCATACTTCTGAGACAACTGCTATTTTATACTACAATTATTTGACCTCATTTAGGAAAGTATTTCTACTCTCATAATCTAAAAACAGATTATCAACAAGCTTTGTGGTAGACATAACTTGTTATTTTTTTTAAGTATTTAAATTTTTTAAAATATTTTATTTAGTTTTATGTGTGTCTGTGTATTGCTTGAGTGTGTGTAAGTACACCCATGTCATGCAATTCCTGAGGACAGAAGGGGTCAGATCCCCTAGAACCAGTTATAGTTATTAGCCACCATGTTAAGATGCAAACCCATGTCTTCTGCAAGAACAGCCAGTGTTCTTAACCTCTGAGTGATCTCTCCAGCCCCTATTTTTATTTTGCTTGCTTGTATAATGCCTGAAGAGGCCAGAAGAGGGTGCTAGATGCCCTGGAACTGGAGTTAAGGTTAGTTGCTAGTTGCCATGGGGGTGCTGAAAATTGAACCTGGGACCTCTGGGAGAAGTGCCAAGTGTTCTTAATCACTGAGCCATCTCTCCAGCCCCCAACATAACTTTTGAGTACTTATTGTGACTACTTTTTTGATATCTGAAGTCTTCAACGTAATTTATATACCTCTGTGTCTCCCAGACTGAACTACATGGTTGTGGCCTGACAGCTTAGAATCAGCTGGTGAATGAGCTTGGTCAAATGCAGTCTGAAGGGAGGTTTTCAACCATTTTAATTAAATGGGTTAATTATTCAGTTACTTAAAGGAATAAATAACAAGGATGGGAAGGAAACACTAAGTACTTCACTACATTTTAATCCAGGACAAGTCTAAAAGGCAGGTTCTATCACCTTCCTTTTTACACAAGGAAATCAATACTTCCAATCTCAAGTAGTTCATCTAACTCCCAAGATTTATGGCTGAGGTTTGCCATTTCTTGTAAAGCATAATGCTGGGGGGCCAGGGGGAGGGAAGGGGAGGAAAGCCTTTCTAGTCCCAGTACCTTAGCAGCCCCAGGTACTCAAGATGAAGGATCAGACTCAAAGGATTGGTACAAACAATACATGCATTCTTCTAATGCTATAAGCTTTTCTGTAACCACTTGACAAAACCAAACCCCTTACAATTCAGTCTACGTCTGACTTAATGAGCTGCAGGAAAAGGATGCCCGAGTAAGCACAAATTTCAATGAAAAGATAACCCTTCGTGGGAGGACTGGAAAAACTAGAGCCTAAAGAAAGCAGGAAAGCACTGTGCTCAGGAAGACAGCAACCCACGAGCAAGAAATCAACACTTCACTCTTTTTGTTTCCACAGCACAGGATTCACTATCTCCCAGGCAGTCAGCAAGTAACCATCAGAACAGTTAGCAGCTGCTAACAGTCTACTACTTTCCCAAGACTTTTCTTTTTGTCTTTTTAAAATTTTTTTTTAATTTTTTATTTATTTCGGTATGTGTATGAATGTACTGTCTGCATGCAGGTGTGCACCCATGTTGTGCAATGCCGCGGAGGTCAGAAGAGGGTGTCAGATTCCCCTGGAACTGGAGTTCTCCTGGAATTGGAGTTTCAGACGGTTCTCGGCCTCCATGTGGGTGCTGGGGATCGAACCCGGGTCTTCTGTAAGAGCGGTCGGCGCTCTTAACCGCTAGGCCATCTCTTTTGTCTTTTTGAGACAAGGTCTCCCTATATCCTCAGCTGGCCTGGAACTCACTATGTAGACCAGGCTGGCCTAAATCTCACAGAGATTGGCCTGCCTCTGCCTCTGCTTCCTAAGTGCTGGGATTAAAGGCATACACTGCCACACCCAGCTCTAAGATTGGTTTTTTTTTAAGATTAGTTTTTAAAAACATAAAAATCTTTTGAGCAAATGTTTAAAAGAATCATACAATTTTAGAAATAATTACGTAAGTATACTTCTTGAAGGAAGTGGCTTCTTTGCTGTATCTCACAGGTAGTGCTAAAACAAGGCGATAATTTTGTACCTTCATTCTGATCATCTGCTCTCTATTAAATGCATTTTGCTTCTTTAGTGACTGATATTTGACTTTCATAAGGTTAAGCTGCGTTCCATTGCTGCCCTTCAATCTTCCACCTGGAAGATATTAACATTTGCTCTAGTAGTAAATAAGACGCCAACGTTGACTACGTTCAATCATTAGAACACTTGTAAGTACCTCTGCGAACAAAGAGTTTCCTTTGCTATTGGGATCCAGAGCTTGCTGAAGTGCCTGACTCAGCTGCACCTGAAGATCTTGATTTAGCTTTCTGGAGGCAAAAGCAAACAATTTAGCTAGCAGAGGACAAGGGAACTTTATTACACATTGGAAGTTTTTCGCATCCTACCTCTAAGGCATTGAAGTAAGAAGCGGCCTCTTTCTCTCACTCTTCTTTTTCTCCTTTAAGCCGATCTAGCTGGTGTGTTAAGGTAGCACTGAGACACTCGAGCTGTTCCTGCCTGTACTGCAGTTCATTTACCTCTTCTCTGAGGCGGCTCTGTTCAACAGGAATAAAGAAAATTCTCTTGATTAATGTCTCATGAAGCAGTTGATCAGTTCATCAATTACTGGTGGTTCCCACCCCAGACTAAAACTAAAGAACTACTCAAAGGCTGCCAAGTACATACTAAAATGTTCTTATTTACTGCATTTTTTTCAGCAGAGACCCAAATAAAAAGGCTCTAGAAACAGCCCTTCTTTCCCTACGAATTTAAAGCTTAAATTACCCACAGCTTGAAATGAAAAATAAATAAATAAATAACAAAACAATTTTCATATGAATTTTAACTTCCAACATGCTAACATTTTATATTGGGCTATTATGATTCAAACTAAGATCACAGTAAATGCCTATAAATCCTTTGAGAGGTTTCATTAATATAAAAGTCAAGTCTGCTTTATAATCATAAAATGGAAAACTACCTTATGAAGTGATCCACATACAACTCTAGAAAGCATTTTTTGGTTTGGTCAAAAAGCTGTTCAGTTGTCAAAAAACTATTTCTTAAGAACTATTCCAAGCACATGTGGGGAAAGTGTGTATACATGTATGTAAAGTATGGGTATACATGTATGTAAAGTGTGTGTATACATGTATAGAAAGTATGTGTATACATGTATAAAGTGTGTGTATACATGTATATAAAGTGTGTGTGTATGCATACATGTATATAAATTACCTTCACATTTTCCATTTCCATCAGCTCAATCTGCAGAACCTCCGAAGACGTGCTATTGTGTACACACTCAGACATCACCCGGATTTCCTCTGACTTCTGAGAGAGAAGCTCCTCCTGGTGATCAAGCTTGTGCTTCAACTGCTTTTCACTAAGCCTGGCTTCATCCAATTCCACTTTCAGTTTTTCTAGCTAATGTAAGAAAGATAGATTTACAAGCTTATAACTCAAAAGGCATTTCCTTTCTGAAAAGCATCATTTAGAGCTTCTACCCTGACTTTCCAGATCCTACTCTGCCCAAACTTGCTACATTCGAGTGACCAAACTTACTGTTTGACCATGGGAGTTTCTTATCTTGCCAAAACAAAGTAACCCACACTTGGTGTTGGGGACTGAATATAGGGTCTTGAGTTTGCTAGTTAAACACTGCAGCTCTGTGGGGCTGGAGACATGACTCAGTGGTTAAGAGCACTGGCTGCTCTTACAGAGGCCCAGGGTTCAGTCACCAGCACTCATGTGGTAGGTAACAACTGTCCATAACTCTAGTTTCAGGGAATCCAATGACCTCTCCTAGCCTCTGTGGGCACTGCATGCACTTGGTGTACTTATATACATGGAGACAAAAATACTCATAAACATAAAATAAAAAATATATATAAAAAATTTCAAAGACTATCACCGAGCTATATCCTGATCCACTAAGCATCTTTTAAACAGTGACCTACCTTGTGTTATAAATTCATAAATAACCCAGACTAAATAACTAATCAAAGTAGACCTCCTTAGAGTCAACCCAAAGGCAGTGTGCCCAGCCACCAAGCAGCTGTAAAGAATAAGTTCTCTACTACTGAGCTACACCCTGTGCCCTTCGGAATGAGAGAGAGGTATGTGCCACACTGGTGGGAGCAGGGGACCTGGTTAGAGGACACCGTACCAGGGATGAGGCCTGGACTACATGGATAGTGACTACTTTGAGATTTTATAGGTCAATTCCTGGGAACTCAATGCCAGATTAAATATGAGAAATTAAAGAAAAGTAATGAGTAAAACTCCACTTTGGGGGAAAAATGGTTTGAGACTACATCACTATAAGTTTTGAGTTTTTTTCTTCTACAAAAAAATCCATCTAGAACAACAAAAGAACTGGAAAAAAAAAATTCTGGAAAGACTCAGAAAAAGATGCAGGACATGTATGGCAGAGTGCAGGAAATTGGATCGGGTGGGGGACATGGAAAGGGAAGCAACTCTAGATTGGAAAAAGTTTAATAACAATAAAAAATATAGTTGACAGTTTTGAAATGTTATAACCAGTACAGAGTTTAAGTTTTAATACACAGAGAAAGTATTATGTGGTAGTCCAAATATCCTTATTCATAAAATATGTATGTTTTACATTTAAGTATAAGAAAAATATATACTGTGTTCTCTTTCTAAAAAATATATATTAATAAAATTAAAAATAAAGTCTAACATATGATTTAAAAAAAAAAATCCATCTTTAGTCGGGCGTGGTGGCACATGCCTTTAATCCTAGCACTCGGGAGGCAGAGGCAGGAGGATCTCTGTGAGTTCAAGGCCAGCCTGGTCTACAGAGTGAGTTCCAGGACAGCTGAGGCTACAGGGAGACCCTGTCTAGAAAAGACCAAAAAAAAAAAAAAAAAAAAAACACCACCACCAAAAAAAGATCCATCTTTTAATTATCAATTGCTTTACTTAGTCCCCAAATCTTTCCTCTGTCATATTGTTTAGGTAATTAGAGCATGCTAAGTAAGCGCCTTATTTAGTTATTTTTTTCCTAAATTTGCCATAAAACAAAACTAGCTTAAATGTGGTTTCATTGATGCTGTTACTATAAAATTGGAAAAAATATTCTAGAAGAAAACACTATACAAATTCTAAATATTGAAAAATTAGCTTCCGAGGAAGTGGGAGGGGAAGTGAAAAAACATAAGTTTTGGTGAGAGAAACCTGGAGAGAACTCCGGGTACAACACTTGATAGGGGGCTGGAGAGATGCTTAGTGTTTAAGAGCATACTGCATTATTAGAGGACTGGTTCGTTTCCACATCTCAGATGGATGGTTCACAACCTATTTCCGTTGTTACTTATTCCTCTAGGGGTCGAGACCTCTACCTGTGGATTCATGACACAGGTATACTTACATATGTCACGGTCAGTACACATTATTTAAGATAAAAAAAAACTTTATATAAAGAAGTATTAAAAAAGTGTTTGATTTCCTCATTCAGATAGAAAACCAAAAAGGCTTATGATATAGTTGGGTTTTGATATTATTTGTTTATATTCAGTTTTTTACATCACCAACGCGATTGCGTCTAGTTGTTCTATTGTTACAATGGAGCCCAGTATAGAAGTGTATCATAGATAAGTGCAGACGCAAGTAACGCTTTGTTGCCAGGGACAGCCAAGTTCAATTTGACTGACCAATGTCCAGTTCTTATTTTTTGGATTTATTCAAATCTGTTTAAACTCTGGCATTCTCCTCTACTATATTACATAATAATGGCACTTCCTTACAAAATTCTTGTGAGAACTGGATCATCCATATATTTTCCTTCCATAAACAAATTTTAAAGTATCAGTCCTAATGTACATTAACTTATAAGGCAGAACAAAGAGCAAGACTAACTACAGGAAAGGACCTCACACTACACATGGTAAGGAGGCCATATTGTTCACTAACCCTACCACAAATATCCAGCTTCCAAAATTAAATCACTTATGGAATTAGAAGGCTATTTATACAAGTCCCTTCAATAACTTGTTTCTCAGTGTTTCTACAGCCAATATTAAGATGCAGAAAACTTATCTTGACTGTTTTATGTAGCTAGTACTTAAAAAAATCTGGCATCTAACATTTACAGACAGCTATGCGAGCATGGGATATTTTGCTCTGATACACGCAGCTGTCCAAACCTTATTTTTCAGATCATCCACTTCCTGCCCAGGGCTTCTCTTCAGCTGCATTTCTAGTTGCTCCAGCTGCATTTTTTGTTGAGTCACAGCTCAAACTTTCTAACATCTGACTCTTGAGTTCAACCGTCGTCTGAAGAGTGCATTGTTTCTTGTTCATGAATGTGAAAAACAACAGTCAGGGACAATTCAGTTTACACTGAAAAAAAAGAAAGTACAGCCATTATAATTTAATCAAGCCATCACCTTAAACTCGTTCACCGATTGCCGCTTCCAAAGAAAACAAACATATGTTAAATTGGGAATATAAACTAGTAGCCGTGTTTTGCTTCATGGTGGGGCGTATACGCGTGTGCTTGCGGAGGATAGATGACAACCTCAGGTATTCATTTCTAAACACTGTTCCTCAGCTACCAACCACTTATGTAGGGGACCAGTGTACTCAATGGCCTGGGACCGCCCAAGTCAGTCCAGGATGACCAGGCAAGGCCAAGATCCAGAGATTTCACCAGTCTTGCAACTAAGGCGACACATCTAGCTTTTTTAAATGTAGGATCTGGGGACCAACCCAGCCCTGCCAATCAGTCTTAATGCATCCCAAACAGTCTATTACAAGACTACAATAGTTTCAAAACAGACAAACTGAAGAAAGGAAAGGCACTAGGTTCCAGAATATGACCAATTTCCATTTCCCAGTTTGAATACTCTGTGCTCGCCTTTTTTTTTTTTTTTTTCCTGAATGTGTATGAATGTACTGTTGCATGCAACGTTTGTGCACCCGTGGTCATGCAAGCCACCGGAGTCCAGAAGAGGGTGTCGGATCCCCTGGATTGGAGTTTCAGCGATGGTTCGGCCGCCATGTGGGTGCTGGGGATCAAAACCCGGGTCTCTTAGCAGAGGCGAAACGGTGCTTCTTAACCCGCTAGGCCCTCTCCAGCACCAATACTCGGGTTGCTCCTTCAAACCAGCACTGGGAAACTAAGTAATGAAGGAGGCACTCTCTGGCATTCTCCAATCTGAACAAACCTCACAATGATGAGTATCATTTTTCCTTAAAAAATTACTTGCTCTTGGCTAAAAATGTACTGTTGTATTTCATGCTGACCAAAAGATAGTACACTTGACTTTATTACGAAACTACGTTACCGTTTAGTAAACAGACATTTC
Organism: Rhizomys pruinosus; assembly: GCA_009823505.1. Lineage (NCBI taxonomy): Eukaryota > Metazoa > Chordata > Mammalia > Rodentia > Spalacidae > Rhizomys > Rhizomys pruinosus. The sequence goes on from VZQC01002896.1 coordinate 1,653,372, forward strand.
CCCAAAGTGAATCCATTGACGAGCGACAAGAAAACCTACAAAGACCTTGGCAGCAACAGACCAGGAAACAATGGAACCATTTTACAAAGGCATTTAAACCTGCTCCAGTGTCTATTCATTTCATAACATACCTAAGAAGCTATCAAATATGCCAGCGTTAATATCACAGTAAATGGAATAAAACATGCAGGACCTCCAGATCAGTCAAAACAAGCACATAACTCAGCAATTATGCCACAGCAATTGGTACTAAGGGCAGGTGCAGGCTGAGAGTAGGCATTCTAGAGAAACTGATGTATGAACAAACTCCCAAAGTAACAGCAGGAAATGCTAGTGGATACCAGATGTCCAGATTTGCATCTTATCTAAAGTGAAGATATTCTAGGAACCCCTGCTGATGCTAAATCCTCAATAGCACTAAACCCTACATATACTGTGCTGTGTGTGGTGTGTGTGTGTGGTGTGTGGTGTTTTATTTTATTTTCTTTTTCTTAAAATAATAAACTAGGTGCGGTAGGCTATGAGGTGGCCCTAGTCGGTTATCAGGTGCCGCACTGCTCTTGTAGGGACCCGGGTTCGATCCCAGGCACCCACATGGCAGCTGTGAGAATGTTTATAACCTCCGTTCCAGAGGAATCTGATCACCCCTTCTGACCTCCATGGCATTGCACAATATGATTATGGGTCGCCACCCCAACTTACATGCAGGACCAGTACTTCATACACATAATACATAAAAAATCTTTTTTTTTTTAAAAATTAAAAAAAAAAAAAGAAAATCTGTGCAATCAAATCAATTATAACTTAAAAAAAAAGAAATAAGGACAATAACATTTAAAAAAAGGGGAAGTATGCTCGGGTGTGTGGTTGCACGCCTTTAATCCCAGCACTCGGGAGCCAGAGGCCGGCGGATTCTTGGGAGTTCAAGGCCCAGCCTGTTCATACATGTAAGTTCATGCTTTTCTCCGTTAAAGTCTCCTCTTCTATCTTCATTTCTTCTGCTGATGGGTGATAGCACACATGCGTATGTGACGAGATGAAGTGTGGTGTATAACAGGTATTATCACATAGTGTTAGGCTGTCAATGACCTGACAAGCATGGAGAGGACAGCCAGCATCTCGCTTCAGGCGATCCTGACGAGTGAAGCATGTCCAAGGAGCACCAGACTTTTATAGCAATTACTCAGAACAGCCCACCACAATTTCAGGGACTTAAAATATTTTATTTGGGACTGGAGAGATGGCCAGCCGCTTAAGAGCGCGGACCGCTCTTACCGAGGATCCAGTTCGATCCCCCAGCAACCACATAGCGCCGAGACGTGACCCCCTCTGAAACTCCACTTCCAGGAGAACATCCCGCTCCAGGGGATCTGGCAGCCCTCTTCGACCTCCGTCGCATTGCACGACACAAGGTGCACAGACCTGCAGCAGACCACTACATTGTCACACATACAGAAATTATTAAACAAAAATGATTTTCTATTTATGGATTTTCTATGTGTTACTTAGGACAGCAGTAGTCTACAGGAAAACTGCAAACTGTGGAAAGCAAAGCGGGGGAAGGACTACTGTGTGTTAAGGCCATGCTAGCAGTATAGTATTGCTTCTGCGCATGATCAAGGAAGGATAAAGAGCGTATTGCATGGCAATGAGTAACCTCTGCTGAAAGAAAACAATGCAAGCAAGATTTACTACGCACTTACATTTCACAGTAAGCACTAGTAAATTTGATACTGCCAAATGCTCTACTGGTTATCTATGGGGGCGCGGGGTGGGACCCAAGTAGAATAGATAAAATTATATTCATAGTTTTCCTTTTCATTTCAGAATGTATATCGTGTAGCTAAATTTACATACTGTACTACTAAAATAAAAATAAAATAATAACAAATATTTCAACAAATAAAATACAAAGAAAAACTAAAGAAAAGGCTGGCATATTCACCATTATCCCCACCCCCCCCACAAGCTCTCTTTTAAAGATGGCAAAATTTTTTTTTGTCATTTGCTATCTTTCTCCCCCCCACCCCCCCCCCCCCCCCCCCCCGTTTTTTGAGACAGGGTCTCTTTACTGCCGTAGCTTTGGCGCTGGAATTCACTAAGAGATCAGGATGGCCCTTGCAAACTTACAGGCAAGCCTCTGCCTCCAAGCGATAGGGATATACAAGGTGTGTGCCACCACACCAGCAAGTAATATCTTTTTTTTTTTTTTTCTTTTTTGTCTTTTAGACAGGGTCTCCCGTAGTCCCCAGCTGTCCTGCGAACTCCACTCTGTAGGACCAGGCTGGCCTGAAACTCACAAAGATCACCTTGCCCTTGCCTCCTCAAGTGCTAGGATTTAAAAGCGCATGCGCCACCATGCCCAGCTAAAAAAAAAAAAAAAAAAAACCCACACAAAAAAATCCATCTTTATAATTATCATTGCTTTACTTAGTCCCCAAATCTTTCCTCTGTCATATCTGTTTAGGTAATTAGAGCCATTGCTAAGTAAAGCCTTATTTAGTTATATTTTTTCCTAATATGCAATAAAACAAAACTAGCTCTAATATGTGGTTTCATTGATGCTGTTACTTAAAATGGAAAAATATTCTAGAAAACACTATACAAATTCTAAATATTGAAAAATTAGCTTCCGAGGAAGTGGGAGGAATAAAAACATAAGTTTTGGTGCAGAGAAACCTGGAGAACTCAGGGTACAAACTTGATAGAGGGGCTGGAGAGAGGGCTCAGAGTCAAGAGCACTGACTGCTCTTTCAGAGGACCCTGGTTCGATTTTCAGTACCCACATGTCCATATCTCCAGTCCCAGGGAATCTGACCCCTTCTTCTGACCTCAGTGGGCATTTCATGACACAGGTATACTTACATATGTAAGGCAGTACACATTAAAGAAAAAAAACTTTATATAAAAGGGAAGATGAGAAAAGTTCTCTATTCCTCAGAAGCAAACTAAAGGCATTGTATAGTTGGGGATTTGGAAAGATATCAGACATTCACTCAACAACTGTCTAGTTGTTATATGTGTTAAAATGGAGCCAGTATAGAAGGTATCATTAGACTAAGTGCAAGAACGCAGTAACAGGCTTTGTTGCCAGACAGCCCAAGTTCAAATTTGACTGACAATTTCCAGTTCTTATTTTGTTGGATTTATTCAATCTGTTTAAACTCTGGCATTCTCCTCTACTATATTACATAATAATGGCACTTCCTTACAAAATTCTTGTGAGAACTGGATCATCCATATATTTTCCTTCCATAAACAAATTTTAAAGTATCAGTCCTAATGTACATTAACTTATAAGGCAGAACAAAGAGCAAGACTAACTACAGGAAAGGACCTCACACTACACATGGTAAGGAGGCCATATTGTTCACTAACCCTACCACAAATATCCAGCTTCCAAAATTAAATCACTGTATGGAATTAGAAGGCTGCTATTTATACAAGTCCCTTCAATAACTTGTTTCTCAGTGTTTCTACAGCCAATATTAAGATGCAGAAAACTTATCTTGACTGTTTTATGTAGCTAGTACTTAAAAAAATCTGGCATCTAACATTTACAGACAGCTATGCGAGCATGGGATATTTTGCTCTGATACACGCAGCTGTCCAAACCTTATTTTTCAGATCATCCACTTCCTGCCCAGGGCTTCTCTTCAGCTGCATTTCTAGTTGCTCCAGCTGCATTTTTTGTTGAGTCACAGCTCAAACTTTCTAACATCTGACTCTTGAGTTCAACTTCTCTCTGAAGAGTGTATTTTTCTTGTTCATAATTCTGAAAACAAATTCAATTACAATTCAGTTACACTGAAAAAAGAAACGTACAGCCATTATATTTAATCAGCCATCACCTTAAACTAGTTCACGTATTTGCCGCTTTCCAAGAAACAAACATATGTTAAATTGGGAATAACTAGTAGCAGTGTTTTGCTTCTATGGTGGGGCGTATACGCGTGTGCTTGCGGAGGATAGATGACAACCTCAGGTATCATTTCTAAACACTGTTCCTCAGCTACAAGCCACCTTATGTAGGGGACAGTGTCACTCAATGGCCTGGGACCGCCCAAGTAGTCCAGGATGACCAGCAAGCCAAGCTCCAGAGATTCACCAGTCTTTGCAACTAAGGCGACCACATCTAGCTTTTTTAAATGTAGGATCTGGGGACCAACCCAGCCCTGCCAATCAGTCTTAATGCATCCCAAACAGTCTATTACAAGACTACAATAGTTTCAAAACAGACAAACTGAAGAAAGGAAAGGCACTAGGTTCCAGAATATGACCAATTTCCATTTCCCAGTTTGAATACTCTGGTGCTCGCTTTTTTTTTTTTTTTCTGAATGTGTATGAATGTACTGTCTGCATGCAAGTTTGTGCACCCGTGTCATGCAATGCCACGGAGGTCAGAAGAGGGTGTCGGATTCCCCTGGAATTGGAGTTTCAGATGGTTCGGCCGCCATGTGGGTGCTGGGGATCAAACCCGGGTCCTCTGTAAGAGCGAACGGTGCTCTTAACCGCTAGGCCATCTCTCCAGCCCCAATACTCGGGTGCTCTTAAACCAGCACTGGAAACAAGTAATGAAGGAGGCACTCTCTGGATTCTCAAATCTGAACAAACCTCACAATGATGAGTATCATTTTTCCTTAAAAATTCTTGCTCTTGGCTAAAAATGTACTGTGTATTTCATGCTGACCAAAAGATAGTCACTTGACTTATTACGAAACTAAGTTACAGTTTAGTAAACAGACTATTTCCCAAAGTAGAATCCATCTGAGAGACAAGAAAACCTAAAAGACCTTGGCAGCAAAAGACCAGAAACAATGGAACCATTTTACAAAGGCATTTAACCTCTCCAGTGTCTATTCATTTCATACATACCTAAGAAGCTAGCAAATATGCCAGGTTAATATCACCAGTAATGGATAAAACATGCAGGACCTCCAGATCAGTCAAAACAAGCACATAACTCAGCAATTATGCCACAGCAATTGGTACTAAGGGCAGGTGCAGGCTGAGAGTAGGCATTCTAGAGAAACTGATGTATGAACAAACTCCCAAAGTAACAGCAGGAAATGCTAGTGGATACCAGATGTCCAGATTTGCATCTTATCTAAAGTGAAGATATTCTAGGAACCCCTGCTGATGCTAAATCCTCAATAGCACTAAACCCTACATATACTGTGCTGTGTGTGTGTGTGTGTGTGTGTGTGTGTGTGTTTTACCCTATGATAAACTAATTTTACACACAATAAGAAACTAAGGACGAGGCTAGAGAGATGGCCTAGTGGTTAAGAGTGCCGACTGCTCTTGTAGAGGACCCGGGTTCGATCCCCAGCACCCACATGGCAGCTGAGAACTGTTATTAACTCCAGTTCCAGGGGAATCTGACACCCTCTTCTGACCTCCATGGCATTGCACAATATGATATGGGTGCACAAACCTACATGCAGACAGTACATTCATACACATAAAAATAAATTTTTTTTTAAAAATTAAAAAAAAAAGAAATGCTGAAATCAAATCAAATTATAACTTAAAAAAAAGAAATTAAGGACATAACATATTAAAAAAAGGGAAGTATGCCGGGTGTGGTGGTGCACGCCTTTAATCCCAGCACTCGGGAGGCAGAGGCAGGCGGATCTTTGGGAGTTCAAGGCCAGCCTGTTCTACATAGTAAGTTCATGACTTTTCTCCTAAAGTCTTCCTCTTCTATCTTCATTCTTCTGATGATGGGGGATAGCACAATGCGTATGTGACGAGATGAAGTGTGGTGTATAACAGGTATTATCACATAGTGTTAGGCTGTCAATGACCTGACAAGCATGGAGAGGAGCAGCATCTGCTTCAGGCGATCCTGACAGTGAAGCATGTCCCAGGATGCACCAGATTTTATAGCAATACTCAGAACAGCACACAATTTCAGACTTAAAAATGATTTATTTGGGGCTGGAGAGATGGCCTAGCGCTTAAGAGCGCCGACCGCTCTTACAGAGGATCCAGGTTCGATCCCCAGCAACCACATAGCAGCCGAGAGCCGTCTGAAACTCCAATTCCAGGAGAACTCCAGCTCCAGGGGAATCTGAGACCCTCTTCTGACCTCCGTAGCATTGCACGACACAGGTGCACAGACCTGCATGCAGACACTACATTGATACACATACAGAAATTAAAAAAAAAATGATTTATTTATAGGATTTTCTATGTGTTACTTATGGACAGCAGTAGTCTACAGGAAACTGAAACTGTGGAAAGCAAAGCGGGAAGGACTACTGTGTGTTAAAGGCATGCTAGCAGTATAGTAATTGCTTCTGCGCATGATCAAGGAAGGATAAAGAGCGTATTGCATGGCAATGAGTAACCTCTGCTGAAAGAAAACAATGCAAGCAAGATTTACTAGCACTTAAATTTCCACAGTAAGCACTAGTAATTGATACCAAAATGCTCTACTGGTATCTATGGGGGCGGGGGGGGACCCAAGTAGAATAGATAAAATTATATTCAATAGTTCTCCTTTTCATTTTCAGAATGTTATCTGAGAAATGTCTACAAACTGACTACTAGAATGAAAACATGGTAAAATAATAAAATATTTCAACAAATAAAATACAAAGAAACTAAGAAAAGGCTGGAATTATTCACATTATCCCCCCCCCCCCACAAAGCTCTATTTTACAAGATGGCAAATGCCTAAATTTGATGAGCTATTTTCTCCCCCCCCCCCCCCCCCCCCCCCGTTTTTAAGACAGGGTCTCCCTTTTAGCCCCCCAGCTGGCCTGGAATTCACTAAGTAGATCGGCTGGCCTTGAACTTAAAGGCAAGCCTCTGCCTCCCAAGCGATAGGGATTAAAGGTGTGTGCCACCACAACAGTAATATTCTTTTTTTTTTTTTTTTTTTTTTGTTCTTTTCCAGACAGGGTCTCCCTGTAGTCCCAGCTGTCCTGGAACTCACTCTGTAGACCAGGCTGGCCTTGAACTCACAAAGATCCACCTGCCTCTGCCTCCCAAGTGCTAGGATTAAAGGCATGCGCCACCATGCCCAGCTAATATTCTAACTTTTAAGCTTCAGGGAAGAATTAAAAGCTTGGTGAAATGTCACAGCACATTTAGATGCTGTTTGAAGCCCTAAAACAAGAAAGGCCACCTAAGTGGAGAATGGAAGAATAATAATAATAAAAAAAAAACGGTTATAAATTTGGTAAAGGGAGCAAGTAACACTTGCTCTTCACACTCAAAACAGCATGTTAGGAAGAATAAACAACTGCCAGGTAAAACAAGCCTTCAACACTGAGCACATCTTTGTAAATGGTGAGTCCAGGTCCTACCTCAGTCATTGTCATCATGTCATCATGACACTTGTCCACCTAGTTCTGCAATTCGGTTTGCCTCTCCAAAAGCTGTAAACCATACTGTGCAGCTTGTAGTCTCTCTCTTTCACACTCTTTGAGTTTACTTCGAAGGTCTGTGATGTCTGCCTCCATGTTGTTTTCTGTTTTCAGCCTACTGAATAGGAAATACAATTATTGAGCTTAACTAGAAACAACGATATCAATAAAAGAAAAATAGATGCAACAATACTGTCACACAAAAACAAAGGATTTTTACGATTTTACTCCTGATTTGGAAGACAATGTCTCTGACTGGCAGTAACTCAGGAGGTGCTGAGAAATGACAAAATTCTGCAAATAATTTGTTGCAAAGTCAATATAATTTTCTGACAAATGGTGAATCTAAGGCTTCTGGCCTGAACAACTTGTAGTCCCTCTGCGGAGGGACTGATATAAAAAATATTACAGGGTTGGGCATGGTGATGCACACCTTTAATCCCAGCACTCTGGAGAGGCAGAAGGATCTCAGTGAGTTCAAAACAAGTCTTTGGTCTACAAAACAAATTCCAAGCCAGCCAGGGCTAAACAGTTGAGACCCTGACTAAAGAACAACAACAACATTAACAACAAACTATATGGGAAAGAACACAAATTAAGAATTCACATTCTGGGGCTGGAGAGATGGCTCAGCAGTTAACAGCACCAACTGCTCTTGCAGAGGACCTGGGTTCGATTCCCAGCACCCACATGGCAGCTAAGAACAGTCTTTAAACCTGGCATGGTGGTGCACACCTTTAATCCCAGCACTCGGGAGGCAGAGGCAGGTGGATCTTTGTGAGTTCAAGGCCAGCCTGGTCTACATAGCGAGTTTCAGACCAGCTGGGACTAAAGGGAGACCCTGTCTCCAAAAGACCAAAAACAAACAAAAAAAAAAAGAATTCACATTTGGGGTATAGCAAGTCTAAGCAGTTGAATACATGGCTAGGAGGAATCTGGACTAGAAAATACAAAATTGGATGCTGCCAACATTATGTCTTTGGGACTCCTTATCTCCAGATGAGCATAATTAAAGACAAGAAGACTAAGGACTGAATGTTGTTAGAAGGAAGACAACAGAGTGCACTCAGGTATCACCTGTGGAGTAAGTGGCAAACTAAGAGCATGTCGTGTTCTGAAAGCCAATAAAGTTTCTTCAGGAGGTGGACATGATTCATGGCAAGCGCTGCTAAGTTTTAGGTGAGAATTAAGAATAGGTCAGTGGTAAGTGTTCTGGTGTACAGAAAGCCTGGAACAGGTTTGACAGAATGCTGAGAGATGCAAGTCAGTGGCTAAATGACCTGAGAATTAGAGTTGGACTCCAAAGCCTGGAGTGGGAATCGCTTTTCTATCCAACTCCTCTCCACCCACGGTCCATATAAGGATTAAGGTGACAGGAAGCTCTAGGAATCAAACTTCCTGAGTTCTTGGCCCACCCCTACCACTTACTGGCTGCATAAATGTGAACAAGTTTAACATCTCGACTATACAGCAAGAACACCAAAAGACCTCTAACAAGACTGAGAACATTAAAACTGATGGCATAGAAACTGACTAGGACTGAATCTGACACTGAGGTGCCAACACACAGCTAAACCAGAGTGTAAACAGAACAGTCGGCCGTGTACCCAGTTGCTTGGAAATTTATTCGAACTTGAATTCATGGTTTCCATACTTTATACTTGGCTTTCTTTTAAAGAATAGAAATTATTAGAGGGGGTTTCCATCCCTAAATGATTCTTCTATATAAAAGCTCCTCAGTTTTAGCTCTTAGCTACACACTGGAGAATGTATGCGTCGTCGTCAGCTGACTAGACTTTCTACAGGCATCATTTTGTGTCTTCTCTGGTGAAATTACTCTTACAACAGAAACATAATAAAAGCTACATATGGGGTTTTAAGCTTTCCAGGAGCCACATTTTCCAAAGTAATCACGGGTGAAAAAAATATTTAACTCAATATATCCAAAATATCAATGCTGTCTGTCATTTTAAAAATTAGTGTCTTTTAATATTACCTTCACAATCCAGGACGCATTTTACATTTGCAGTTAATTCGGGCTGCCAACAGTGGCTAGGGGTTACCGTACTGGACCACGAAGATCCAGTAGTCCCAGCATTCTGAGGCTTAAGGACCCTAGGGGTCCTAATTCACCAGCACCCGCTGGCAGCGCAACTGGTGCAACGGAAAACAGAGGCCGACCCGGAATCCGGCTCACGGGAACACCGGATTCCAGGAGAGCAGACGTTCCGCCTGAGACCGCCCGGCGTCCCAAGCCCGGTTCTCCCCGCCATCTGCTCGCACCCCGCCGCTCGCCCTTACCTTAGTCCTCAGTCTTCCCGATTGCTGCAGCCAGAGCTGGACTCGGGAGCACCGAGAACCAGCGACTCTTGCAACCAAACCCACCTGACTACATTAATAAGTCTCCATTCATTCACCGGGACCCCGCTAGTACTTTTTGAATGCAGTTCTCTCGAGAACCATCACTTCTCACGAGATGTTCCGCCCAATCCGCAGGCGAGAACCCGCGGAGGGCCTTCCGGGCTCGACGCCCGCCTCCTCCAGACAACTGCGCAGGCGCGACTTGCGCGCTTTGGTTTTCTTGTTTTCGCGTTAGTGGGTTCTGCTTAGGGTTGTGTTCCTGGGTGTTTGCGAGGGATCTGCGTTTAAGTGGCTTGTTTCGAGTTTTGTTTGTCTTCAGCAACATCCGCAGTAGGGACGGTGGTTAGTTTTTTGTTTTCGAGACAGGACCTCCTTGTAGCCTCAGCTGACCTGGAACTCATTTATGTAAACCAGGCTGGCTCAATCTCACAGAGATCCACGGATCTCTGCCTCCCAACTTCTGAGATTAAAAGTTTGCTCCACCACGCCCGGCCTACGAATCCTCTCTTTTCCGCCTGCAAACAAACTTATGAAGCAGGCGTTAATATCCTTCCCATCCTACAGTGGACGTCAACCCCCATTCCCGAAGAAACGTGACTTGTCCAAGTGATAGGACTACTATTTAATGATGATTCTAGCGTGCAGGGCCGTATGTATGTATGTATGTATGTATGTATGTATGTATAGTTAAGGAATCGTTTTGTAAATATGTTTATCCAAAATGTGAGCAATTGGAAATAGCAGCCAACATTTAGTGAGCCCTGGTGAGTTCTAGCAGCTACTTTGCCTGTTCTTTGGAGCACCAAAGTTTCATTCATTTGTTCAGCTGAGGATTTAGCTCTGGTTCTTTTTACATCGTGTTTTTCTGTGTGCGTTGCATCTTCCCCGTTAGTAGATAAATGTGCTGAGACGACTACCACTGCAAACGCTGAAAACTTCCCTGATTTCAGTCCACCACAACCCCATTTTGTTCTTCTTTATAACAAAATGCCTGAAAAAGAAGTTGGCGCTTTTGATTCTCTTTTACTCCCTCTTCAACTGAGGTTAAGTCACAGCCAGTACAGCAAGTTGGCTCTTGACCACCACTGACTTTTTTTACACCACAGGACCTCCATTGCAAAGTCTAGTAGTCAATAGTTAGTCTTTCCTTTTCTTGCATTTGGCAAAGACGAATGCCTCCATTAAGTTTTAATTACCTTATATGCCACACTCGCTTGTTCCCCCTGCCCCTTCATTTTGTTTGCAGAAATAGAGATTTCTCACTAAGCTAGACCAGACTATAAAGGATTGAACTGAGTTTTAAGCAACAATGAGGCCTTCAAACAGACTGAGTTCTTGAGTCAATGAAGCAAATTCTATTTCCTTTATCATTTTTAGACTTCTCAATTCAAGAGTCAGAATGACACTTCCAGCCTCTGGCTGATTCTGTGGGCTGCCCTGCCCTAGCATGAATCAAAGCCAATTATGCTTTTTAAAGTAAATGCGTTGGGCCAGGCATGGTGGTGCACGCCTTTAATTCTAGCACTTGGAAAGCACGGATCTCTGTGAGTTCAAGGCCCGCCTAATCTACATAGTGAGCTCCAGGCCAGCTGGGACTAAAGGGAGACCCTGTCTCAAAAAGACAAAAAAAAAAAAAAAGTAAATTTGTTGGGGCTGGAGAGATGGCTCAGCAGTTAAGAGCACCAACTGCTCTTGCAGAGGACCTGGGTTTGATTCCCAGCACCCCCAAGAGAACCGTCTTTAATTCCAGTTCCAGGGGAGACTCCCTCTTCCGACCTCCCGGTGTACCAACCTACATGCAGACAGTACACTCACACACATAAAAAATAATAAATAAAAAAATTTTTAAGTAAATTTGTTGTGATTTTGTGGGGTTTTATTTTATTTTTATTTTATGTGTATGAGTGTATTGCATGCATGGGTACGTAAGTGCACTGGTACTATGCAATGCCCTTAGAGGACAGAAGAGGGCATCAGATCCCCTGAGCTGGAGTTACCAACAGTTTGTTAACCACCATGAGGGTGCTGGGACTAGAACCTAAGTCTTCTGCAAGAGCAGCCAATGGTCTTAACCACTGAGCAATCTCTCCAGCCCCTGATTTTTGCTTTTTGAGATAGGTCATTCCTTACAAATAGTCTGGGTAGAGTGCTGCCAGTACCATGACTAAACACTAGACGTCACAAGTGAAATGAATTCTGGAGAGTAGGTTTTACAGATTAATTTATATTCCCATTCCTTAGTTCCAAGTGCATCTCTCCAAAATCAGATTGAGGTCCACATACATGACCTTCATGCCAAAGGCCTAGGATAGGGTTTGAGTCCTTTATGTCTTTCATTTTCTTCTTTTTTTTCATTTTCAATTGACATAATGAGAGTTGGGCCATTCTTCGTCACATGATAGTGGGTTTACCAAGCATGGGAAGAGCCTCCAAATTCTGAGAAACAACAAAAATCCACCCCAACATTCATTACGTTCCTACTACTGTAACACTCTTACAATTCCTAATACTATACCTATTTGAAGTGGGGGTTGACTGTTGTTATAAACTTGTCATTTGTCTACTGTGACTATTCTATACCACTTATTAGCAAGGGTGTAGAAGGGAGTGTGGTATTTTCTTAAGGAATTTCAACACAAACCAATTGGTTGGGGGCACTGGAGATAAATAGTCTCATACAAAAGCACAGAGTTTAGTAGATACATTTGCCAAACAATAAATTCCTATTTAGAGAATGTCTTAAATCGTCTTGTTCTTTCGCATTACTAAATAGAGCTGTAAGCTAGACTTTGTTTGGATCAAGCTAGTGCAGGACTCTGAGAAACCAAGCAGTTTGAAATAAAATGAGATTATTTAGTAAAGTTCTATGATGCATAGAACAGGCTGAGAGCTGATGTTTTAGAAGTTACCATGAAGGTTGTGATCACTGCAGCCTGTACAATGGGTGAGCAAAGAAAAGGAGAAGAAAGGTTTGAGTGCAGGACTTGGGGACTGTCCTAATCCACAGAATAAGAGCGGACCAAGGCTGTGACAAGGGGGACAGAGGAAACATGAGAAGATAATGAGCTGTAAGAACTCCCAAGGTGATGATTAGCTCTCAGAACAATCATCCCAGGCAGGTAGATTTGACTGCTTAATTGTAAGGATGATAATGAAACACAGTCTATAGTCTCTTCCTGGATCTGTGGTGTAGAGCACCTCCTTTAACTCCTATGAGCTCTGGTTCTACATCCTGTTTCTGTCTAAAGAGATGCAAGTCCCAGCATCAACTTCTCCATTTTTTTTCTCATTCAAAGCATTCTGTGTTGCTTAAGTGATTGATCTTTGCCTCTGTGATCAACCATGTGAACACTTTACACTGATGCTACCCTTTCAGTTTGTGATAAAGGTGAGGCCCTTACTAGAACTGGTGTCATTATAGGAGAGAAAGAGAGAACCAATAAGGAGAGGTGGATCATTAGAAACCAACACTGCTGAACTTTCAGGCTCCAGAACTGTGAGAAAATATACAGTAGTTTAAGCTACTTGTCTATAGATCTGAGAGATATCAGCCCTCTATAAAGTCATGGCTACAACTTCCAGCTTCCGTGTGGCTTGAGAATGGAATGAAAAGCAATGGTGATATGTAAAGAAAGAGAAAAAGAGCCCTGGTCTTGCCACTTGAGTGATCCAAGCCTCTAGTGATATCCCAGTTTGTTTACCTTTTGCTCAGACACCTTCAGGTTGAGTTTTCTCTTGATTGGAAAATAAAATGTTCTAACCAATATACAATCGTTCCTCTGTGTGAGTTTGAATGGACTAAAACTGTGAAGTTCCAGTTTTATATGTAGGTCTTGTACTGGGTAGGTTTTTTTTTAATTTTTTTTTAATTTTTTAATTTTTTATTTATTTCTGTATGTGTATGAATGTACTGTCTGCATGCAAGCCTGTGCACCCATGTTGTGCAATGCCGCGGAGGTCAGAAGAGGGTCTCGGATTCCCCTGGAACTGGAGTTCTCCTGGAATTGGAGTTTCAGACAGTTCTTGGCCGCCATGTGGGTGCTGGGGATTGAACCTGGGTCCTCTGTAAGAGCGGTCGGCACTCTTAACCGCTAGGCCATCTCTCCAGCCCCGTACTGGATAGTTTTTATGAACTTGACAAAACGTAGGCATGCCTAGAAAAAGGAACCTCAGTTGAGGAATTTCCTCCATCAGATTAGTCTGTGGGCATTTTAATGGGTGCTAATTGAGGTAGGAGGACCCAGCCCACTGTGGACAGTACTATCCCAGGACAGGTGGATCTGGACTGTATAAGAAAGGTAGCTGAGCAAGCCAGGGGAAGCAAGCCAGTAGGTAAGCAGTGTTCCTCCATGGTCTCTCATTCAGCTTCTACCTCAGGTTCCTGCCTTGACTTCTTTCAGTGAGTGACTGTGATGTGGAAGTTTAACCTAAGTCAACTTTTTCCTTCCTCAAGTTTCTTTTGGTCAATGTTTACCACAGCAACAAAGAAGCAAACTAGGACAGGACTTACTGTTACTCCCAGAGATAAGTTGCCTTCTTTGGGGTAAAAACATCCTTAGGTGAAGTAAAGGAAGCTTTATTCTAAATGAAAGGCCTAGGAAATGGTGGAGGAAAGAAAAGATTCAGCAGCTTCTGGGTAAGCCCTTTTCCTGGGTGATCTCCATGCTACTTTTTTTTAGACAGGGTCTCCCTGCAGCCCCAACTGGCCTGGAACTCACTATATAGACCAGGCTGGCCTCCAGTTCACAGAGATATGCCTGCCTCTGCCTCCCAACTGCTTGGATTAAAGGTGTGTGCCACCAGGCCCAACTTCTCTATGCCACACTTAAATTGACTTATCCAGATAATCTTAGCATCTAAGCAAGTTAGAATTAAGATCACCTCGTTTATATCTGTTAGGCTTTTTACTTGCTAAGAACAGAACACACTTTTAGTTTTGTTATGTATATAAGTAGTCTTGTTTTTTTTTTATTATGTATAAGATTCTATTTTTACTCAGAACCTCCTACTTTCTGGCAGCCAATCCTTGTTCCTTGTGTTTTCAGACAGTGCTATGGTTAATTGGAGGCTTTTAATTCTCCTTATTCTGTTGGCTTAAGTTTATTTAACCCAAATCAGAGAGGATGTGAGAATAGTGATTCTTAATTCTTAGGGTTTCTATGACGTCTTGAATCTGTCACACTACTCTGTGCGTGTGTGTGTGTGTGTGTGTGTGTGTGTGTGTGTTCAGATGATCTAACTCTTACAGTAATGTGTTTTATTTCTAGGAAAATCTATTTGGAGGTGTACACAGTAGATGGGGAAACTGCCAAGTCAGCACTCTCAAGTAAGCACTTCGGAATTCAGTTCATAAACCACATCCTGTCTGTTGCCACTAGGTGACACTCTTTGCAAATAGTTTACCTACCATAGACATTAGGTTCTATTGGGAGAGGTGGTTGCTTGATAGTGTCTCTTAGATTAGCCAAATGTATGGTAAAATATCTGCACACATAGAAACTTGCAATGTCAGTCATTCAAGATCAGGGTTCCACCTTATCTGGAATAGTCCTCCTCTCTCTCTACTTAATTCATTCACCTCATCTTTGGAAAGGCCTGATGACCAGTGGCTAAGAATAGGATATATACAGAAATAAAAAATAATAATGCATGTATTTGATCCAGCATCTGTGCTGAACTGCATGCTGCCTTCCAGCATAGCCGTGATTGCCTTTCTAAGCTTCAGTTTCCCTAAAGATAATCAAAGCATCTAATTTGACAGATAGGAAACTTAAATGAGCCAATACTGTAAAAGCACTTTTAGCATGACATCAATAAGTGTTGGTTACTATTATTAAGACCAGTTTCTCGGGGCTGGAGAGATGGCCTAGCGGTTAAGAGTGCCGACCTTTCTTGCAGAGGACCCGGGTTCGATCCCCAGCACCCACATGGCACCTGAGAACCGTCTGTAACTCCAATTCCAGGAGAACTCCAGTCCCAGGGGAATCTGAGACCCTCTTCTGACCTCTGAGGCATTGCAGACACAGGTGCACAAACCTATATGCAAACAGTGCATTCATACACATACAAAAATAAAATTTTTTTAAAAAAAGACCAGTTTCTCAGCTCAAATGCCTCCCCTGCTTGAACTCTTCTGGATTCCTACCCTTGGGCTTGTCTCCTATACCCTATGCTTATCTTTCAGAGCATAAATTGTCCATGGTAATTTGTATAATTTATGTCTGCTGTCTTTATCACACTGTAAGTTATTTAAGCTAGAGGAGACCTTTGTTTTGATCAGTTTCTCCCAGCAAGTGTCATAGTATGTCAGATATGCTAGGGGTGAAAGTTAAGTTTGATCAATGAATAAGAAATGCATATGCAAATAGCTACTATTAAATGCAAATTAATTTAGTTAAATCAGAATCTAAATTCTTGGATCTCTTTCAAAAATCAAAGCATCTAATAAAATAATCGTTATTCTTGGGCCTGGAGAGATGGCTCGGCAGTTAAGAGCACAGCTGCTCTTGCAGAGGACCCAGGTTTGATTCCCAGCATGCACATGGCAGCTAACAACAATCCCAACTCCAGGTCCAGGGGATCCCCCTTCTTCTGACCTCCAGTGGCATTGCATGTACAGTTGCATTTGCATACATGCAGGCAATACACTCACACACATGTTGAAGATCAAACCCAGGGCCCCTCACATTCTAGATGAGCACTCTATCACTGTGCTAGACCTCCAGCCTCTCTAAAGCATTTTAAATATACTAAGTAAACTAGTATGCAAAATACCTGTTTTGGAGAGACCTGTCAATCAAAGAATCCTTGGTTACAGTAAATGTTCACTTTGTATAAATACCAATTTTTATATATTATGTTCTCTTAAAGGAAGAGCTATGCTTGATAAACTTTTTAACATTTTGCCAGGTCATTGAAAAGTTTAATTACATTCTTCATACAAATTCAGTGTCTGTATTACTTATTTTCCCAACTAAAAAATAATTGAGCATACAATTTCAGTGATCCTTAAAGCCCCCTAGTTATAAAATAATCAAGGAAGCGAGTAATAAGACACAAAAATGGTCATGAGAAATATAAGAAAAGTTAGCTTGTTTCTAAGAGAAAATTTTATGTTTCCAAATCTTTCTCAAAAGTATGAGAATAAGGATGTGTTTTATGGGTGTGACTTGCAATGCGCAGGCAGACAGTCTAAACTCCCTTTCTTCCTATCATGGTGTTAAGCTTTAGGCTGCTCTGCTAACAGATGTGTTCCTTTCTTTGTACTAATCATTCTTTACTGGTTGTGCTTAGCTTTCTGCTACGTGGCAGATGCTGGGACCCTTGCTTCATCACAAATGAATCCTATTCACTCATGCGCAAGCTATTGCATGCTGCTGGCTCTATGGGGTCACTGTTGATAAATTGGCCAGTCTTGTGAAATACTTCCCTGAAATGAAGTTCTGGAACTCGTCAGGTGTCTTCTCTGACAGTCATATCTTCTACCAGCTCTCAGATTTCCCAAGCAGCTGAGAAAAAGCCCATATCCTTCCACAATACATGCTTCTTTGGAAATTCAGAACTATGAGCTTTTTTTTTGTATATGTATGAGTGTGTTGTCTGCATGTAGGTTTGTGCACCCGTGTCGTGCAATGCCGCGGAGGTCAGAAGAGGGTCTTGGATTCCCCTGGAACTGGAGTTCTCCTGGAATTGGAGTTACAGACGGTTCTCAGCTGCCATGTGGATGCTGGGGATCGAACCCGGGTCCTCTGCAAGAGCAGTCAGTGCTCTTAACTGCTAGGCTATCTCTCCAGCCCGAACTATGAGCTTTTTGGCATTAAGTAATGCTCTTTTTGTTCTGTTAGATCAGGGCTGAGAAATCTCTTGAGGGTGAGTAACCCTTTAAATATTGGAGAATGAACAGTTCCAAGGATCAGTGTGCATTTTGCAATTTTTAAGAAAGGTCATTGTCCTTTATGACTAGATTTAAATGAGCAAGGTCCACATTGTATTTTGTCTTCTTGTGGTAGACTGGAGATTGACACTATCCTCTTCTCATGCCAATCCATTTGTGAGATCATCCTGATGGTGAAAATGAAGTTTGGCTTTTGAGGTATGTCACTGTACATTTATCATCCTTATATGGTCATGAGTTGCTTAGCAATGAAGACACACTCTGAGAATTGTATTGTTAAGTGGCTTTGTCATTGTATGAACACCATAGAGCACAGGGCACAAACCTAGACAGTCCACGGCAATAATCTGATGTAGTTTTGTGATGCTGTGCTGTCAAGCCAAGCAATAGTTGTAGAACATGCCTATGGTGTCAGCACTCAGGAAGCCAAGGCAGGATGTGCACAAGATCTAGGCCCACTGGGGTATGCAATGAAATGCTATCCCCCACCATGAAAAAAAAATAAAAACCTGTTTCAGAGCAAGAGAAAGATTGAGAGAGCAAGAAAGGATGAAAGGAGAAAAGAGGAGAGAAAAGAAGAGAGAAGAGTGTGATGCATGAAGCTGCTGCCAGTCTAACAACTAAGTTTTAGAGTAAACTTTTTAAAGGGCTTGCTTTCTCTTTAGTTCTGGTGGTTGAAAACAGATCCTCGAACATGGGGGCAAGTGCTTCTGGTGAGCTACATCCCCAGCCCTAAACAACTCTCGTTGAGTTTTTTTAAGATTGATTTTATTTACATGAATGTATTTGAATGTCTGTCTGTGTATGTGTATATGAGAGTGGCCACACAGGCCAGATGGGGGCCCCAGCTCCTTTGGAGCTGGAGTTAACAGCCCTTTGTGCTGGGATGCAAACACTGGTCCTCTGATAGGGCAGAAACTATTTTTAACCACTGAACCATGGCTCCAGCCATTTTGTTGTTGTTGTCGTCATTATTTTGCTATTTTAATAAAATAATTATATAAAGTATAGTATAATAAATACATAAACCAAAATATGGTCATTTGTTACTACCAAATGTTTGTACGTAATTGTATGTGTTATACTTTTACACAACTGACACCACAGGCTGTTTCTAATAGCATTACCACAGCCATGTGAGTAATGATGTAATAAATAATGGTGGCTATGATATCATTTGGAGACTAGAATTTTTCAACTCCCTCATAATCATACTGACCTCTGCTGCACATGTGGTCCATCAGTGGCTTTGTTATGTGGCCATCACTATTCAAGGTACTGTATTGTGGACAGATCTTGCGTGTCTATCATTCTCCCAGCCACAGAATTTCTGAAGATTCATATGCATCCTACAAACAGAGTCAGATTAAAGTTCTTGAAAACAACCCAATCAAAAGGTTTGACTCTCCCAGCCATTGTAGAGAATATTGGCTTGAATAGTAATTTTCTTTCTTTCTTTCTTTTTTCCTTTCTTTCCTTCTTTCTTTCTTTCTTTCTTTCTTTCTTTCTTTCCTTCCTTCCTTCCTTCCTTCCTTCCTTCCTTCCTTTTTTTTCTTTCTTTTTTGAGACAGGGTCTTCCTGTAGTCCCAGCTGGCTTGGAACTTGCTAGGTAAACCAGGCTGGCCTTGAACTCCCAGAGATCTACCTGCTTCTGCCTCCTGAGTGCTGGGATTCAAGGCGTGCACCACCACCATGGCTGGTAATCTCATTTATTTTATTATATGGTTGGATGGTTAGATTTCATATCTACTCCCACAAAAGTAATCAGTGCTGCCTTCACCCTAAGAAGAGTCATTTCTAGACCTTGCTCTGCATTAGAAACATGATCCTTGGCAACTCTTCATGCTTGAAGATTATACCCATCACTAACTCAGGATGTCACAAGGCAGGTGCCAGGTATCAGCAATTCTTTCAAATCCCCATGTACATTTAATGTGGAACAAAATTTGGGGTCCTTAAATTCAAGCAATCATGTATCCTCTACCACAACAGCTCTTCACTGTTGCATCTGTAGCTCAGTGTTTCTCGGCCAACTTCTGATTACAGTTTTTCGATTTCTTAAGAGTCCTATTTTCTCACAAGTGAGGAAATAGAAATGGCTGAGAAACATCTTAAAAAGTGTTCAACATTGCCAATAATTAAGGAAATGCAAATTAAAACCACTTTAAGATATCATCTCACTCTGACAAGACTGGCTAGGATCAAGGAAACAAATGATACCAAATGCTAGAGAGGTTGTGGGGAAAGGGGAGCACTCATCCACTGCTGGTGGGAATGTAAACTCATACAAGCACTATGGAAAGCAGTGTGGAGAACCCTTAAAAGACTGAAAATGAGCTTACCACCTGACCCAGTCATACCACTCCTGGGGATATACCCACAAGACTCATCCTACCACAGAGATACATGCACAGTCATGTTTATTGCAGCTCTCTTCACAATAGCAAAGAGCTGGAACCAACCCAAGTGCCCCTCAACTGATGAGTGGATAGAGAAAATGTGGTACATCTATACAATGGAGTTCTATGCAGCGGTAAAGAAAGATAACATCATGAGCTTTGCAGGTAAATGGATAGAGCTAGAAGATATCATGCTAAATTAAGTAACACAGTCCCAGAAAAACAAATGATGAATGGTATCCCTCATCTGTGGATCCTAGTGCCAATTACCTAATTGTATGACAAACTGAGCAACATTAATGTGATCTGAAAACAGCTATGTTCTTATATTGTGAATCCCTTAAAAAGTAGACAAATAAAAATAAAAAAAAGAAAGATGACATCATGAACTTTGCAGGTAAGTGGATAGAACTAGAAGATATTATGTTAAGTGAAGTAACACAGTCCCAGACAAACAAATGACAAATGGTATCCCTCATCTGTGGATGCTAGCACCAAGTACCTAGTTGTAAGGCAAACTGAGCAATGTTAATGTTATAGTCCTCGTTATCTGAAAGCAACTGTTCTCTTATAATGTGAATCCCTTAACAGAGTCTAGAAGTAACCTACCATTTATTTTCAAACTTTGAAATTTTGGTATATGGGTGGAGGGTATGTATGCATATTTTAGACTAATATAAAATCGAAAGGGAAAAATGTGAATCCTGAAATATGATTTGGAAATAACATACAGTTTTGTTTTCAGACAATGTAATTTTAGTATAGGTGATATATATATATATAGAAGCAATACAAGTTGGAGAGAACAAAAACAACAAAAGAACTGGGACAAAACCAACTGAAACAGTGAAGTCCTCACCAAAATAATAATCCTCTGCTTTGAAAAAAACTTTGGAAAGACTCAGAAAAAGATGCAAGACATGTACGGCAGAATGCATGAACTCAGGTGGGCTGGGGGACATGGAAAAGGAAATGAGTCTAAATTGAAATGATGTATGATGTAGGAAAAAGTTTAATAACAATAAAAAATATATATTAAAAAAGAGTCCTATTCTGGACTTCCAGTCCAGGCCTCACCGCGTCCCGCACCCTCGGCCTGCATTGCGCAGCCAGGCCAGGCCAGGCCCCACCGTGAGCAGAGACAGCCTTGGGGAGCCTGAAGCCTCATGGCTGAGAAGGACGAGGACGACCCTGAGGCGGCCCTAGGATCCAGTTGCCATGGTCATGAAGCAAATGCTGCTCACCTGCGCTCGGGCCACAAGGGGCCCGTGGTGGATCTGGCCTTCAGCGGCATCCCTCCTTATGGGTACCTTCTAATCAGCGCTTGCAAAGATGGCAAGCCTATGTTATGCCAGGAGACACAGGAGACTGGATTGGAACCTTCTGGGGTCATAAAGGTGCTGTTTGGGGTGCAACATTGAATAAAGATGCCACAAAAGCTGCTATCGCAGCTGCAGATTTCACAGCCAAAGTGTGGGATGCTGTCTTAGGAGGTGAACTGATGACCCTGGCTCATAAGCACAGTGTCAAGAGTGTGGATTTTACACAGGCTAGCAATTATTTGTTAACTGGGGGTCAGGATAAACTGTTGGGCATATATGACCGGAAAAAACCTGAAGCAGAACCTAAGGAAATTAGTGGCTACTCTTCTGGTATTAAAAAGGCTCTATGGTGCAGTAAAGATAAACAGATCCTTTCAGCTGACAATAAAACTGTTCGCCTTTGGGATCATGTTACAATGACAGAAGTGAAATCTCTAAATTTTAACATGTCTGTTAGCAGTGTGGAATACATTCCTGGGGGAGAGATCCTGGTCATTACCTATGGACAATCTATTGCTTTTCTTTTTTTTTTTTTTTTTTAATTTTATTTATTTCGGTATGTGTATCAATGTACTGTCTGCATGCAGGTTTGTGCACCCGTGTCGTCGTGCAATGCCGCGGAGGTCAGAAGAGGGTCTCGGATTCCCCTGGAACTGGAGTTCTCCTGGAATTGGAGTTTCAGACGGCTCTCGGCCGCCATGTGGGTGCTGGGGATCGAACCCGGGTCCTCTGTAAGAGCGGTCGGCACTCTTAACCGCTAGGCCATCTCTCCAGCCCCAATCTATTGCTTTTCATAGTGCAGCAAGTTTGGAGTCAATTAAATCATTGGAAGCTCCTGCAATAACAATTCTGCATCTCTTCATTGTGAAAAAGAATTTCTTGTTGTAGGTGGAGAATATTTTCAACTTTCTAATTATTATTATAAGAGTGAAGAAGAATTAGAATCCAACAAAGGTCACTTTGGTCCCATTCGCTGTGTGAGATTCAGTCCTGGTGATGAACCCTCTGCTAGAGGTTCTGAAGATGGGTCACTAAGATCGCGGCAGACTGTGGTAGGGAAAACCCTATGGCCTCTTGAAACGTGTCCTTCCTGAAGAAGACAGTGGTCAGCTGGCAAAGCAAAGATCGGCTTTCCAGAAACAGCAGAAGAGGAGCCAGAAGAAATTGCTTCAGAGAATCCAGATTCCATCTATTTGTCAACTCCTGAAGTGAAGGCCTGAACATCAAGCCACAGATCCTGTATAACATGGATTTAAGAAGCAGGAAGAGACAAGCATTGGCAGGCAGGGTGGTAAATAATGGGGAATATGAATTTGTTCCACTGTTTGAACAACTAACTTGGTGTTAACCTGTAATTGGAAAAAAAAAACAAAACAAAACCTCAGTGTGTCAGAGGAAGTAGTCGGAGTAAGCGCTTGCGGTGCAGCAGCCCCTTGCTTCAATGAATGTGTGCAGCCAAGGTGCAATTCAAATACAATTCAATTTCTTGTAGCTGTTTTATGTTATGGAGAAAAAAAACATATTTTCCTATTTTTCCTTACTCTTCCCTTAAAGCAGAATGCCTCCCCCATCTTTAGTTGTAAACAAGAAGAAATACATGAGAAAGTGACCTCCTTGATGTCTCTTTCCTTGTAGACTGCTTCTAAACATCTAAGGTTTTAATTATCAAAAGAAAATGCCTCCAAAACAAAACAGTGTTTTAATTCTTTGGGAAATTATGATACATTTAAACCTTGAAAATGAAAAGAGCCAGAATGTTTTTCTGGGTCTTACACAGCCATAGCAAATGACCTTTTGAGTACAGAATCTATACCAAACATTTCCTGATTTTGAAATTCAATTATGTAAACTTGAAATTTTCATGGCTTTTGCTGAATGCATTTTACCACTCCTTCCAGATTTGATAGAAATTCTTGACCTCCCTTCTTTAAAAATGCATGTTGGATCTCTGTGAGTTCAAGGCCAAACTGGTCTACAGAGCGAGCTCCAGGACAGCTGGTACTAAAAAGGAGACCCTGCCTCAAAAATACCAAAAAAAGGAAAAAAATGCATTTGGTTACAAGGAAACATAAAAAGGATTTCAAAATAGCAGGAAAATACTTTAAATCCCCATTATCCCATAAACTATTGAAATTATGTGACTATTTAATACACATTAGTATATCTGAGTGTTTGTATAAATCTACATGATTTTTATGAATCTTGGTTAACTATTAGCTTGTAGTATTTAAGTTGTATCTAACTTTATTTTACACCATTATTTAAGTTTAGATCATACTAAAAAAGCCATATTATCAGCCTTCTAATAAATTGGATCAGGTGAATTTAGACTACTAATTTATTTCCTTTTTTAAGAGATGGATGAAATATTAAATAGAAATTTGAAATACCATTTGTCATTTGTCAATTTGCTTTCTCTGAATTTGTCTTTGCCTGTGATAACTTTGCTTCAAAGAAAATCTGACCAAAAAAATCAAGCCGGGCATGGTGGTGCACACCTTTAATGCTAGCACTTGGGAGGCAGAGGCAGGCAGATTTTTGTGAGTTCAAGGCCAGCCTGGTCTACAGAGTGAATTCCAGGACAGCTGGGGCTACAGGGAGACCCTGTCTCGAAAAGACCCTCCCCCCAAAAAAGGAAAATCTGACCAAAAAATCAAGGAAATTTTCGAGGAAGCCTGTTAACTGTTCTAGCCTTGTGTTCTAGCCTGGTATTCTGAGCACCAAGGTCAGCTTGGCATAGGCAGAACCAGTTGAGTCACAGGTGGAGAGATTTTTATGTCAGCTTCTAACCATGCTTGATTCTCTGCTTTGCAGCACAATTGTCAATGTGTCAAGAACAATGTATCAAGAAGTACTCAGACTGATGAGAGTCTTACCCCAAATGAAATTGAGATTTACTTGCACTATTTTGGAATGAAGTTGCTTGGTGTTTATGAAATTAATAAACCAAGGATAATTCTTTGTAAAAAAAAAAAAAAAGAGGCTGGGCGTGGTGGCGCACACCTTTAATCCTAGCACTTGGGAGGCAGAGGCAGGCAGATCTTTGTGAGTTCAAGTCCAGCCTGGTCTACAGAGTGAGTTCCAGGACAGCTGGGGCTACAGGGAGACCCTGTCTCAAAAAGACCAAAAAAAAAAAAAAAAGAGTTCTATTCTGATCCATCACATCAGGGATGGATTAAGCATCAGAATGTTTAGGTGTCCCACGTGACTCTAATGTGCAGCTAGTACTAGAGAATCGCTGCACCCACAGATAATTTAAAGTGGCCCAACTATGAGAGCCTCTTAGCTTTTTTCTATTAGTTAAGAGCGTTGTACATTGTTAAAATTCTTATGCAGTAGTCCTACAGAGTGATTTTTCCCCTTAAGATCACTCACCTTTAAATGTCCATCCATTTCCTTAATCTGTTGGTCATAAGGTTGTCTAATGAAATACAGATTGTGAAAGTTAATTTTGTCTTCAGCTAAATAAAGTCTTAAGTATGTCCATGAATATTTGGAATGGGTAAAAATATTATTTACTGTTATCTGAAATGCAACTTTAACTTGTAGGAGAGGTAACACTGATTAGCAGGGAACCATGGCTTATCCTTGGGGAAATTGAGCAGTTCAACTTGGGGAGAAATCATCCCATTAATCTCAGGGTTATAGCCTATGTTAGGCTTGTTTCCCTTCTAGCCAATGATGGTAGATAACAGAGCAGGAGGGAGTGTGTTTAGAATCTGTAAGGGTCTACATTTGGTCCCTAGCACCTTCCCCCCAAAATACATCAGCACTTGGTAATTTCAGAAGTGTTTAAAATCCACCCCCAGAGACTCACATTTTTTGTTTTCATAAGCAGTACAGAAAAGGTGGGACATTGTAAAAGTAGAGACGATGTGGGTGGGGATTGCTAAAGACCTCAATCCTGGATCCTCTGTTTACAGGGGGACTGTCATCTTACATCAAGTCTCAGACTTGATTTTTCTTCTATTCTTTGCACATTACAACTCTTCTGTATATGTACACACACACACACACACACACACATATGAACTTTATTTTCCTATTTTTTGAGTTTCATACGTGAGTGTTGTATTTGCATTTTTTCCAGCCTTCCAAATCCACTCCTGCTGTGTCTCCCTCTCCCTCACAATTTCCTGTATTTCAGCATCCACTGATTGTCTGTAGCCATTCATCTTAAGGTGGAACCCAGGGAAAATTCCCCCATCCACCTTGGCATGTCATTATGCAGTTCTTGTTAGCAAACCACTCTGTGGAGAATTCATCAGTGTAGCTTCCTATATCATGTCTATAATGCATTAACTACCAGCAGGTGTCTTGTCCTTCTGGCTTTTAAAATCGTTCTACTCCCTCTTCTGTGGTATTCTCTGAGCAGGTGTAGATGTTGCATGCACATTAGAATTTTTTTCCATTTCAATTTTCTTAATTTTTTTCTTTTCACAAGAAAACAGAAACAACACAAAATAACAATGACCAAATAAGCAAAAAAGGGGAGGGACTTCCGTTTCTTTTCTGGTGAAATAAAGGATCAGTCTGCAGGGCTTGGTATGTAATTCTGTTGTTTTTTTTCTTTTTTTCCTTTTTTCTTTCATTTCTTTCCTCTTTCCTTGCTCTTTTGGGGCTACCAAAAGGATATGTGTTTACTAGCTAGTCCAGGAAGCCTTGAGTTCTCAGCTGAGAAAGAGTCTGGTTAATTTGGGGGTCTCCCTCCCCAAACTGCCTAGTCAATTTCTAGCTCCTGTTTACTTGTTTAGTTATGTTACCATCTGAAAAGGGTCACCCTGATTGCCAGAAAGGAATCAGGACACCAACCACTCTAACTTCTTCCATGCTGAAAAGGGGCATTGGGTGTGGCAACTGGGGTATCCCCCATTCAGAGGGTCAGTCTAAAGAACCCCCAAAAGGGTAACTATAGAGGGGGGGAAAGTCCTTGACTGGTGCCCCTGAAAGTGAAATGAAGGCAGGAGTGGTTAGGCACATGATCTAGGCAGGGGACCAGGAGAAGTAAGAACTGGTTGAATTCAATTGTCCAACTTTATAAGAGACTTCCTTGACCAGGGGTTTCAGAGTGTCCATTTATTAGGTTTCAGAGCATCCATTTATTAGGTTTCTCCTTCTGCTCATTTGGCCATGATGTCTGGACCCAGGATCAGCTTTCCAGGTGTTTTAATAGTCAGGATATGAGTTTCCACTTAGATAGTTGCTAAAAGGAAAGAACATTTTATTATTGAGCATTAATTGACAACAATAGTGGACTTGTCCTTTGGCTGCAGGTGACCCTACTCTGTTAATCAAGGCCAAGACCTAAGGTTTTATGCCCATTTAACACTATTTCTTATAACTTTAAAGCCTAATATCTGGAAGAACAATTTTTCAGGCTTAAAAAGAAATATATTGACTATATTTTGGTTATACTTTCTTTTTGTGTAATAAATCAACACAATTAGCCCAGATTAACCAAACTTTGTTTTCTCAAGGTCATTTGAGATTCTGGACTTCAGAGTGCACTCAGGATTTCAGGGAGTCAGGGGGAGTGCCTGGCTCCTTCTGGGCATTCTTAACCAGTTCCATCTACTGAGGACAAGTTCAGGCCTTGCTAGACCAGGCTTCCCTTTGGAGCAAAAGGTGACTTTCTTCTATGTTGAGCTTCCTTTTTATAGACTGGACACTGGCTGGGGTTCTGTTAGTGGATCTCCAAGACCTCCTTGCACAGGAAGCCTGGTGATTCATAACTGCAGAACATTTTAAGAGATGCCCCCATACAAAATCCCCTGGGACAAATTGACCTCAGAAGGCAAGGAACAAAACTGTCCCTTAAATCTCTTGGCCAAATTGGTATGGGCCTTAGGTATGGGCACTAAGCATCCAAAAAAGTTAAGTTACACCAATCTGATACTTTTAATTACTGCATCATATTTATATAAAGCTTGAATAAAAGCCCAAGAAGCCTTGCATAAACATTGTCTGGAAGAGATTTAACACCATAGGATAAGAGAAATTTAAACAATTTTAGGCATATCTTAAATATAAATGATTTACTACAAACAGAAGTAGTCTCTTTACTTTCCCAAACCCCATATCCTGGTTTGTAGTTTTCCAATAACATGGAACATACCTATTGACTGGAATTAAGCTGAAAAAAATTTACCAAGTCCATCCAAACTGTCTCCTTCTGGGGCACATGGCACTAGTTCAGAGAAGTAAACCTAGCTTTTCTTGAGTCAAGTTGTCTTGAAGTGGGCAGAACAGATATCAAGAGTAACACTTGCATAATAGATGAGACAAAAAATATCTTTCAGTAGTCCAGGGTAACCCATTACTTCTCCATGCCCCTTTAATCTGAATCTGCAACTGTAAATCCAGTACAAGCCAGGAATGGACTGAAATGAATGACAAATGTGTATGGTTCTAATCCCATTTAGACCATTAGTAAACTGGCTTTAGTGTTTATTCCATGTCACTCTAGAAACGTTTAACCACTTCAATCCAGTACAAGTATCTTATTTTCTACTAAACATTGCAATATTTATACCCATTCAGACAAATGGGGCAGCTCCCCCAAACACATCACCACAAAATAAAAACTTAAAGTGACCCTGTAAGTCCTGGGGCAGGCTCTGGCCAACCAAATATTTCCAGATATTCAGAAACACACCACATAGGCCTGGCAAAAAGCCTGTCTATCCACCCCAAAAGATATCTAGTGATCAAATAAATATCCTGCACACAAAACACAAAGCTGTTGAATTCTATTTTATCTAAATTAACATAGTGACTCCTCCTATTTCTTAGTGCCATTTACTTGTATTATTTGTTTGACTCTCCTTTCACCTTGGGATAATATCTGTCTTTAGAGGTGAGGTAAGTTTCTTGCAGACAAGAAAAGAAAAACAAGATGGGTTTTGTTTCTTAATCCATTTCCCTAGCCTATATCTCTAAGATAATTCAGTCAGTTGATATTTATTACTGTGGTTGAGAGAATTAATTTGCCTCTAATCATTTTGATTTCTAGTACATTCTTACCCTAGGTTTTTATTTCCATAATTGTTGTATCATTTGTTTTCTGGTGTTGACTGGTTACAGTCATCCCTGCCCTCTGCTCTTTGTATTGCTTGAAGTGTTCTCTGCAGGGATGGCTTATTGGAGAGGAATTCTTTCAACTTATTTTTATCATGGAACATTTTCCCTTCTCCTTCAATTATAATAGACATTTTTGCTGGATAAAGTACTCTGGGTTGACATCTATAGTCTTAGAACTGGGAATATTTTAGACCATGCTCTTCTGGCTTTCACCATCTGCACTGAGAAATCAGCTGTAATTCTGATAGGTTTTCCTCTGTAGGTAACTTGTTTTTCTTTTGCAGCCCTCAGTATCCTTTCTTTGCTTTGAACATCTAGTGTTTTTACTATGATATGGCATGGAGACTTTCTTTTCTGGTTCTGTCTGCTTGGTGTTCTATATGCTTCTGGTATTTATGTAGGTATCTCTCAATTTAATCTGGGAAAATTTTCCTCTATAATTGTGTTGAAAACCTGAACCATATAGTTATCCTGTCAGTTTTCTTTCTCTTATATGCCTATAGTTCCTAGATTTGGTCCTTTCATAGTATCCCATAGTTCCTGGTTATTCCATTCTTGTGGTTTTTTAAAATTTTTTCATAATCCTTACTTGATTTATCCAATTCTTCCATATTGTCTTCTAATATTGATATTCTATTTTCTACTTCATCCATTCTATTATTAAGAGTTTCTCCCATCCTTTCCCAAGTTGTTTGTGGAATGTTTCTTTTTTCATTTCAACTTGAATTTTCTTCAATGTTTCTATATATATATTGGAATTCATTCTGCAATTTATCATTGTCCTCTTTCAATTTATCCCTATCTATGTTTAGGTCCCTGACTTCCTTGTTTATAAGCTTCTTAAATTCCCTCAACTCCTTAATTTATCTAATCATATTTATAATTGTTCTTTTGAGAGCTGTATCTTGAGTTACAGACAAGGGGTCTTCACTAGAGGGTACTTGAATAGGGGTATTAGTATTTGGCAGAGATCCACCTGAGTCTTTAGGCATCTGGGTAGCCTCTTGGGAGTAGTTCCAATGTGAAGCTTTGCTGTTTATTGAGATGACACCTTTTTTGGTTATACTCTTCAGGTGTTTGCTGTCCTCTAATTGATGTACAGGTGTGCGCAGTTTAGGCTTCAAAATCTCAACTCTATCCTAACACTGTACAAACCAGCACCCCTCACCCAAACAGCAAACAGTTCACCCAATGGACTAAGCCATGCAACACAAGCCGGCCAGAATCCCCCAGGTCTGTGGAACCCACGCGAGGGCATCAGGCACTCCCTGTCCTGTGGGCTGGAAGATCACAATGCCTTCGCTACTGGACTGGAGTGCAGCTGGAGTCCCTCACATCCACGTGGAGTGAACCCTAATCACCCACCCTGTGAGATGTACTCACAGAACCACCGTACACCCCCATAATCTACCGACTGATCCCCCAGGGCCAGGTGCCAGGGTCTGTACCTGGGTCCAGGAAGAGAAATGTTCACAGGTGATATCTATAGCTCCAAATTGATCCAAATGCCCTCAGACCACCTCTAACACTTCCCAATGCTCTTGGGGGCCTCTAATTCCACCTCCCCAACTTTGCCATTAGCTGATCAGAATGCGCCCACTGCCCTGGGAGTCACCATCTTGGAAAAGCCCATTACAATTTTATTTATTATTTTTAATTTATTTTTGTATGTGTATGAATGTACTGTCTGCATGTAGGTCTGTGCACCCATGTTGTGCAATGCCGCGGAGGTCAGAAGAGGGTGTCGGATTCCCCTGGAACTGGAGTTAAAGACGGTTCTCAGCCGCCATGTGGGTGCTGGGGATCGAACCCGGGTCCTCTGCAAGAGCAGTCGGTGCTCTTAACCGCTAGGCCATCCCTCCAGCCCTGTTGTGTTTTTTTTTTGGTCTTTTTGAGACAGCGTCTCCCTTTAGTCCTAGCTGACCTGGAGCTTGCTCTGTAGACCAGGCTGGCCTTGAACTCACAGAGATCAGCCTGCCTCTGCCTTCCAACTGCTAGGATTAAAAGCGTGCACCACCATGCCTGGCATTATCTACAGGAATATCAGGATGCCTGCTGCCTTGGCTGGAGTTGAGATAGTTGCAAGTAGAACCATTCTCATAGGCCAGTAAGTCTAACTATGGAAACTGTCAAGTGCCCCACAGTTCTGAAGGACCCTCTAATCTGAGGGCTTCTTCTGCAGTTTGGATGCCTTTGGCTTCAAATCTGAAGGACTGCCCACCACTACTAGATCATTTCTGAAATGTTTGTCCTTCCTGTCCTTCCTGTCCTTCCCACCATTCCAAATAGGGCTTCGCTCTGTAAATGAAACCAATGGATGAAACTCTTCACCAACAGCAGGACCGACACAAAGGGAAAAGAGATTTCAGGATAATTCCCAGAAAGCAGGTGTCATAATGATTTTACCAAACTGGATCCTGACAGTTTGATGAACAACCCTCAAGCCCCCTTATAATTTCCTCTGAGAAGGAAATAAGCGAATGGATAATATGCCAAATCCCCCATTGCTGGTCCAAGTTTACTAATGGAAAGAACGCAACAGGTGATGCACATTAACTTTTAACCTGGTAACATCTTTTTTTTTTCAGGAAGTATTAGATGTTTGAAAAGGAAATGTGCACTGGCACAAAGAAGACAAGGGGTGGTAGGGAAGGCCGGAAGGGGTGGGAGGGAAGGCCGGAAGGGGTGGGAGGGAAGGCCGGAAGGGGTGGGAGGGAAGGCTGGCCTGCATCACGGACGTATTTTCAAGTCAGCTGGCCCTGCTTTGCACAGATGTTTCATAGGCACAGGCGAAAGGGACCAGTGTTGGAATGTCCATGCCTAGCAAAGAGGGATATCTCTTTCAGCTGTGCTCCTTCCTCATGTGGCTGGAGAGGGATAGTCAGAGGCTCCAGGATCATTTCTGAACCTGAATTCAAAGAACTTGAACATGTTAATAAGAAAGCTTTATGCCAAATTTATTTAAAAGGGTTAATTTTTTGCTTAGGTTGCCAACTCTGAAAAGCAAAAAGTTACATATTTTTTCACATCCATATTAAACAATCAATTTTCATTGGTATTTAGTTTTCATAGATAAACAAAGATGAAGTGATTTGGAGAAGGTTGCAAACCTGTCTTCTCAGGTGTAAATGTTGAGGTTGTTTTAGCATGATGGAAGATTAGCCCTCCCTTCCCAGATTGGCTTGGTCTTCTACTTTCTGCATGGATGTTTCACTAAGATGTCTGTGTAGTAGGTCTTACAGAAAATGGAGGGAGTTGGGTTTTTTAATAAACATTGGGAGTGTGAAATACTAATGTGACATTGTTCTGTTTAGCTATATACAGTGCAAAGGAAAGAAGAATCTTTGAGCCACAATTCGATGTTTGGAATGCATAACAATCTAAACTTCCAGCTTCTTCTGGAAGACTCAAAATATTTCTTTATCCTTTCTGAGTATATATTCATGCTTCAGTAATTGCACTGGATCTTTGTACTGTGCAAGGGGTGCTTTTTCTAGCTCACCACTTCCTCCATCATTATGTTTGGGCTTTCTCAGTGAAGTGAGTCGGATGTAAGGAGACATTTATAATACTTGCGTATATGGTTCCTGTATGCATTTGAATTTGCCATGAGATAAGGTTAGATTAGAGCATCACTCCATTGTCCTCCAAACTGATTCCATGATTTTTTTTTTATTTATTTTTATTTTATTTATTTCTGTATGTGTATCAATGTACTATCTGCATGCAGGTCTGTGCACCCGTGTCGTGCAATGCTGCGGAAGTCAGAAGAGGGTGTCAGAGTCCCCTGGAACTGGAGTTCTCCTGGAACCGGAGTTTCAGACGGTTCTCGGCCACCATGTGGGTGCTGGGGATCGAACCCGGGTCCTCTGTAAGAGCGGTGGGCGCTCTTAACCGCTAGGCCATCTCTCCAGCCCGATTCTATGATTCTTATACAACTGAAGTTCTTAATATTGTTATAGATGATCTGATAAATTTGCTTGAGGAAAGAACTCAACTGGTGTGTAGCTATGGAAGTCATCTCTGTCATATTTTAATTTAGACTGCTTAGAACATGAATAAATTTGTGACCAGCAGAATTATTGTGAATTTAACTTTCTTCTATGGATATGTTTTCATTGATTGAATTAAAGTAGTTATTTGGATAAGCTCATAATGAATAATTTGCAAAAGAAGTGTTGGCCAGCACATGTAAAACCTAGCAAAGTGCTCAATTGATGAATCTATCCTAATATCAATGCCAACATTAGAAGGGTTCTAAGGGATCAAATCTAGGCCCTTTATTTTATAGATTAAACTGAATTTCTTGGAGGTAAAATATTTTATTCTTGATCTCACTGTAGGTTAGTATCAGAACTTGGATCCAAACCCATCTCTTTTTTTTTCATTTTGTAACTTTTTATTGAAGTTTTGTGTATTTCATACAAAATATCTTAATCATTTTTTACCCTGCCCCATCCACAACCTTTCATAGCACTCCCCACCAGATTTCATGCATTCTGTCATTTATTTTAAAGCTTATGGAGTGAAGTTAGTGTCCTCAGACATCCCTCAGTGCAAGTATATCCTCTGGAGTCTAGTCAGTCTGTCTAGAGTCACTCCTTTAAAGACGATCAGGTTTCCCTCACCCAGTAGTATTCAGCTGCCAATGCAAACCCATCTCTTTTAACCTTAACTAAGGCTAATGTCATTCCCATGACCTTTAATGGCCTTTAGTATAAAATAGATGTTGTTTCAGGTTTATTTCAGAGTTTACACCAAGATTTGGTGCAATAAGCATTATTTACAGTAAGAATTATAACATCTTTATTTTATAAGAGAATGTTGTTATGAAATTATAAGTCACTACATAAGCAGTTTTTTGAAAATATAGAGCTTAAGGATCCTGAGTAATGAAATCCTTATAATTCCTATTTTATTTATTTATTTATTTATTTATTTATTTATTTATTTATTTATTTATTTTGGTCTTTTTAAGACAGGGTCTCTCTGTAGCCCTAGCAGTCCTGGAACTCGCTATGTAGACCAGGCTGGCCTTGAGCTCATAGAGATCCACCTGCCTCTGCCTCCTGAGTGCTTGGATTAAAGGCATGTACCACTACTGCCCAGTTTATAATTCCTATTTTAAGGAAAGGGCCTAGAAATGCTAACAGTTGTCTTTTTGTGAATATAATGGTTGTTTTCTCCCCTTTTTTCCTACTATGTCCAATTTTTTCCCAATGAATCTATATTACTTTTATAATCGTTAGAATTTTTAAGCAACTATGTAAAAGAAACAAAGACAAATTGGTCTGATAAAGATACGAAGCACTGGCGTGAATTTGAACTGTTCTCACACCTCATTCATTCCTGAGTGGGATGTAAAGACCATTTCCTGTGACTCAAATATGCACCCACAAAGAGAAAGGATTTGACACTTTCCCACAGTGAAAGAAAAATGTCTGGTGGAGGTGGCTGCAAGGGGTATGCTGAGCTGCAACCCAGGGCGCATTCCATGGCTTTAAACACCCCACAGTTCCCATCTCCATCTCCCGTCTATTCTCCCTTCCTAGAATCTGGCTGATAGACAGCCTGATATACTAGAGTGGACTTTCATTTTCTTAGTCTGGAAGCTAAGGAGAACTCACGCTTTGGCTTACCCTTAGTTCTAGAGAACTGAGAAGTATGAAAGTGAGCTTCCACTTCCCTCCAAGGCAACAGCTGCGTGGTTACCAGGGGAGCGTTTACTTGGATGGGGAGAAAATACTTCTTTATAAATATTGTGTTTTTTTATGACTCCTGTTTCTGGGAAACCTGATACAACGCACCTACAAGTATTTAAGGTCAAGTTCCAACTGTGTTTTTATTAAATATTTGACTTTTTTATATGTTATTGTAATTGACTAAGCTTGAGAACTGGGTGATTAAAGAATAAGAAATTTGCCCCTCTGTGTCTCTCTTCTGTGTTTCTCTTCTGTTCTCTCCGTCTCTCTCACTACCCACCCCCAAAGACCAGAGTTGTGACACGACACTGATATTTGCTAATAGAGGTGATAAAGGAGTCCTTCAGGTAGGGTGGTGACACTTCACATAGCACAGGAGGAAAATCTCTTCTCTCTGCTTTCCTTACTGTTTTGGGAAATCACTCTTTCTCTTAAGAGCAGAGATGGTGAGCAGTGCCTTCAGCCCCAGTGGGACAGCTGGGCCTCTGACCTACAGCCAAGGGAAACATAGCATCTCTGACATACAGCCTTACAAGGGACACAGCATCTCCACTTAGAATCATCAGTAACCAAAAAAACTCCAGAGTCCCTTCAGTTCATTCCTTTGCTGTTAGTCTTCTTGCTTTTTCCATACAATGATACTTCTAGAACTGCAGTTCTCAGCCCCAAATAAAATGTGCTTGTTGTGGAGATGTCAGAAAAGAAAATTTCAACTTACTGCATAATTTGGGTCCTTTGGGAAGTCTTGAAAAATAGTTTTTAAAATCATTGCTGATTTAAAATATTATTTATGTTAGAGGATGAGTGAACCTTTAATAATGCTTTAACATCTTAGAAAATGCAGCTACACTATATTATTCATTGAAGAAGATAAGGATGTTCCTCTCATAGGAAAAGGGTTAGGCAGTCTACTCAGATACCCAACTAAGTATCAGATACTAAGAGTCAGTTCAATACACCACTTTGGGAGGAGAAGCCCAAACAGGCTTGGACCAAGGGAACACTCCTGAGGAAGAAACCCCAGCTCTTAAAGTCTGAGGAGGGCATCGCAAAGTGTGGGTCCTGCTATCACAGCCATATCAATTTAGTTCTAATCTCAACTTCACCTCTGTACAAAATGGGGCCTTGGAGCTCAATTTCTTGCTTCCCAATGAGGCTTTTTTTTTTGTCTTTTTCAAAACATGGTCTCCCTATAGCCCCAGCCATCCTGGAATTTGCTCTGTAGACCAGGCTGGCCTTGAACTCACAAAGATCCGCCTGCCTCTGCCTCCCAAGTGCTAGGACTAAAGGCGTGCGCCACCATGCCTGGCTCCAATCAGGCTTTTACTAGTAATTCTATGATGTTGTGAAGCCTCCTGCTGCTTAGCTGAGGCATGGAAACAGTAGCACCAGCTGTACAGGGGTGTAAGTAAGATGTGCAAGTGGTAGCTGGTACAGTTATATCACATTGCAATGCTACATTATAATATTCAGAAAACCTTCCTAGATATCAGCCTCTATCTCATTCTACCCACTGTGAAAAGGGAGAATAGTGTCACAAAAATTGAGAACATATGTTCTCTCTTTTTAAAAATGTTTATTTATTTTTATTTTATGTGTATGAATGTTTTGCCTGCATGCAAGTGTGCCCATGTCATGCAGTGCCCATGGAGGCCAGAAGAGGGCATCATATTCCCTGGCACTGGAGTTACAGCCAATTAGCCTCCATGGGTCTTTTACAGGAGCAGCCGGTGCTCTTAACTGTTGATCTGTCTCTCCTGCCCCAAGAACATGTATTCGCTTAATTTAACTTTTATTTAAAAATTGCACTTGCACACAAAAGTAGAGAAGCCAATGTAAGTAACCCCCACATATCCATTACTGACCTTTATCAGATGTTAATTTTTATATTTTTGTTTCAACTACTCCCATATAGATATTTTTCTGGGATGCTTTGAAACAAATCACAGATATTTATTTTAGCCATAAACTCTTAAGTACGCAGGTGTTATGCATTGCATGCAAGATAGCCAAAGTGGAGCTTCAGGATGTAGTCCTTCTGAGCTTTGTCATTCTATCTAGCAGGACTTGCAATCTGTCTCTCAAGCCTCTTCATCTAGGCTAGTCTTGTGAGCCTGTAAACCCAGCCACTCATGAGGCTAAGACAGGAGGATCTTGAGTTTGAGGCCAGCTTGGCCTATTTAGGAAGACTCTATCTTAACCATCGTAGCCAAAGGCAATGTGGTACTCTAAACAAAATGCCTTGTAATTCCTAGGCAAAGGAATGTTCCAGCTGAACTTGACCCATGAAAATGACTTTAGAGAATCATGAGGAAGTAACACACTAAGTCATTATGTTGTAGGTGGATTATTATGATTGAAAAGATAACACAGTGATTAAAGTGATTTTTAAAAACACCAAACCCAAATGCAATGCATTTGAGGTTTTTATTGTTTCTCCCAAAGAACTGAACTTAGTAGACACAAGATATTTTATTACTCTGAAAGGACGTGTCAGGGGATCTGTGGGGAAATCATATTCTATGACATGCACACTAATAGGTTTTGTGGCTGAATCAGCTAATCTGTCTGAAGGTCTGAAGGATGTTTATCCTTGATCTAAAACAGTAGTTATTAAGCCGTTTTGGGTTGCAGACTCTTTTGAAAATCTGATGAAATGTATCCAACTTCTTCATAGAAAAAAAGGCATGAGAGAGGAGAAAGAGAAAGAGAGAGAGAGAGAGAGAGAGAGAGAGAGAGAGAGAGAGAGAATCCTTAAATGCCTAAATTAGGGCTGAGGCAATTGAGGGGCATCATAGCTAGTCAGTGGATGGGTAATGGGGTTAGAAGCTGGTCTCAGTGGAGCAGACCCTTACTTTAAACCCTAGGGATGCATGGTTAAATCTTTCTATTTTTTTAGGTGTACGCATGTTTTACCTGCATATCTGTAAATGCACCCATGTTGTGCAGTGCCTTAAGGCTAGAAGAGGGCATCAGATCCCCTGGAAGTGTAGTTATGGGCAGTCGTGAGTTGCTAGCCATGTGAGTGCTGGGAACTGAACCCAGGTCCTCTCAAAGAGCAGCTAGTGCTCTTAACTGCTGAGCCATCTCTCCAGCCCCATGTTATAGCTACTTCCAAAAGAGATTGGGGGAGGGGGGGAACTGGCACAGGTTTCTGCCTAGATTTCAGGCTAAGAGTTTAAAAGCTTCTGGACCAATGCTTGGTTTAGCTGAATGCATTTCACGGCCTTTTGAACTTCAACTCATCCCTGCAGCTCCTACTTCTTGATATTTCTTCAGCCCAATCCCTGAATAATAGAATGTTCTGGAAATTGGTGGTTCTGAGAAGTTTCATAGCAGCTGCATCTTACCATGTTGCTGCTGCTGCTGTCTGCTGGACTAGATGTGCCTACGTAACTTGGCCAGAATGTTTTAAAAGCTCTACATGATAATTTATTAGACTGGGAGAAACTGTAAATACCACCTGAATATACATTCATCCCTTTGATTGAATGTTGTCTATTCTGTTACCACATATTAACTTGTTCATGATATTCGAGGACAGCTCTTTTACCACTGAGGTAAAACTTGCTAAAACTCTATATGGCCAACTGTCTATGGAATTAAATAAGATCAGAAGATGCAAGGATTGAGGACCAGAGAACCAGCATCAAACTCAGGTAAACTGAAAGATTGAAATACCTCTAGGATAGTGACTTTATTGTTTATAAGAGAGTTTATTTATGTTATTGATTGCAAATAATTGTAGAAAGAAATACACATACTCTCTTTCCTTTTATCTCCTTTTATTTTTTATAATAACACCATCTTTCAAATTCATATTGGTTATTCTTTGGTATCCGCCAGTATACTAAAGGCTTCATAGACTTTGTTTAGTTCAATGTTATATCCATGGCATAGTGGCTGCCACACCATAGGTTCTCACCTACTTTAATTAGCTTTCTAACAGACAGGTGAACAATTAAATAAAAATAATAGTTACTAAGTGGAATTTCCTGAAGTTCTTCTGGTGTTGTTGTATGCAAGAATCCCAGGGGAGGGGTATTTTGTTTGTTTGTTTGTTTTTTGGTCTTTTTGAGACAGAGTCTCCCTATAGCCCCAGCTGGCCTAGAACTCACTCTGTGGACCAGGCTGGCCTTAAACTCACAGAGATCCACCTGCCTCTGCCTCCCAAGTGCTAGGACTAAAGGTGTGTGCCACCACGCCCAGCCTAGGGAGGGGTATTTATTTTTTATATTTTTTTGCATATTTTATTTCAATATCAGAGTTACTAAAAGAAAAAGTATATTGAAAATACATTTTTTCACATAAATTTATTTTTATTCTTTTAACAAATCTGGACCCGTGTTCCTGCCCATTCCCCCACCCCGCCAGAGCTCATGCATTCTGCCAAACATGCTTTTCATCTCTTTCTCAGTCTTTCTCAATATTCTCCATGAGAAAGTTGACTGTTTTGAGCAGAAGTTCACTGTTTCAGTCAGTGGGAGGGGTATTTAAAAGGTACAGCTATCCCATCTATATCTTTAGAGACTCTTATGTCTCAGTGTGAGGATTAAACTTCAGAATCAGATATTTAATTACATTCTGATACTAATGTGAGAGGTCCTGAGAAAGTTTTTTTGAGAAAGTATTTTGTAAAAGCTGCTTAATTTGCTTTATATTTCTTCCAAATATGTAAAACAGGAATACCTAGTGAAACAGTAGATTCTTGTTCTTTGTCCCCAATGATTTTAGACAGATCAAAGTAATAATAAGCCAAATAAAACTGTGCTCAAAGTAAAAACAAAAATAATCAAGTACCTAATTCACTAATTCTCCTCGAAAGTCGTTTTCTTCACCTCTCTTTCACTGTTTCCCTTTAAATAAGTTTGTCTGTGGAAGTGCCCACCTTACACATGCAGAGGAAGTTTTCTTGACTATATACTTTTTTCAAGCTAAATGAGCTTGAATTAGCAATGAGAATGCAAAGAAAAAAAACAAAACCCCACTAAAAACAAATGCCACTGGAGCCTTCGATCTGAAAGACATATAGGCCACCTGACGCCTACAACGGGAAAATAAGTTAGATTTCAAAGGATATCAATGAATGATTTTAAAATATGAATGGTTAGAGTCACTTTGAAATTTATAATCTTTTTTTAAGATCAGAGAA
Organism: Rhizomys pruinosus; assembly: GCA_009823505.1. Taxonomy (NCBI): domain Eukaryota; kingdom Metazoa; phylum Chordata; class Mammalia; order Rodentia; family Spalacidae; genus Rhizomys; species Rhizomys pruinosus. The sequence continues at coordinate 1,692,661 of VZQC01002896.1, forward strand.
ATGAAAAGGGTATTTATTTTTTTTATTATTATTATTTTTTTTTTTTTGGTATTTTTGAGACAGGGTCTCCCTTTAGTCCCAGATGGCCTGGGGCTCGCTCTGTAGACCAGGCTGGCCTTGAACTCACAGAGNATTTATTTTTATTCTTTTAACAAATCTGGACCCGTGTTCCTGCCCATTCCCCCACCCCGCCAGAGCTCATGCATTCTGCCAAACATGCTTTTCATCTCTTTCTCAGTCTTTCTCAATATTCTCCATGAGAAAGTTGACTGTTTTGAGCAGAAGTTCACTGTTTCAGTCAGTGGGAGGGGTATTTAAAAGGTACAGCTATCCCATCTATATCTTTAGAGACTCTTATGTCTCAGTGTGAGGATTAAACTTCAGAATCAGATATTTAATTACATTCTGATACTAATGTGAGAGGTCCTGAGAAAGTTTTTTTGAGAAAGTATTTTGTAAAAGCTGCTTAATTTGCTTTATATTTCTTCCAAATATGTAAAACAGGAATACCTAGTGAAACAGTAGATTCTTGTTCTTTGTCCCCAATGATTTCAGACAGATCAAAGTAATAAGAAGACAAATAAAACTGTGCTCAAAGTAAAAACAAAAATAATCAAGTACCTAATTCACTAATTCTCCTCGAAAGTCGTTTTCTTCACCTCTCTTTCACTGTTTCCCTTTAAATAAGTTTGTCTGTGGAAGTGCCCACCTTACACATGCAGAGGAAGTTTTCTTGACTATATACTTTTTTCAAGCTAAATGAGCTTGAATTAGCAATGAGAATGCAAAGAAAAAAAACAAAACCCCACTAAAAACAAATGCCACTGGAGCCTTCGATCTGAAAGACATATAGGCCACCTGACGCCTACAACGGGAAAATAAGTTAGATTTCAAAGGATATCAATGAATGATTTTAAAATATGAATGGTTAGAGTCACTTTGAAATTTATAATCTTTTTTTAAGATCAGAGAAATGAAAAGGGTATTTATTTTTTTTATTATTATTATTTTTTTTTTTTTGGTATTTTTGAGACAGGGTCTCCCTTTAGTCCCAGATGGCCTGGGGCTCGCTCTGTAGACCAGGCTGGCCTTGAACTCACAGAGATCCTCCTGCCTCTGTCTGGGATTAAAGACGTGCATCACCACACCCGGCTAAGAGTATTTATTTTTTACTGACCATCTTGGCAAACACTATTTACCTCTAGAAAAGATATAGAAAAACATTTATTCCTGGACATAAAATAAGCACAATTATATATCCTGAAATAAGTTTTATGGAAGCAGTGTGGAAATGAGTAGCAAAAGTTTAAGCGTGGTCATCCTTTTGTACAGAAATGATACTTAAGGACTCTATCCTTAGGAAGTTACTGGCCAGGATGTATTTTCAGGGATATTAATGGATGGGTATGCTGGATAGCTTTGGTGTCAACTTGACACACCTGGGTTGAGGGAGCCGCAATTGGAGAATTTGGTCCATTGAATTGGCCTGTGGCCACATCTGTGGTGTATTGTCTTGATTGTTGAGCAGTGACAGTACAAGAAGGCAGGCTGGGCATGAGCGAGAGCAAGCAAGCCGGTGAACATGGCCTGTGCTTCAGCTCCTGCCTCCAGTTCCTGCCCTGAGTTCCTGTCTTGGGCTCCCTAAGTAATGAACTGTGACCCAGGAGATGTAAGCTGAATAAACCCTTTCCTCCCCAAGTTGGTGTCGGTCAGTGTTTTGTCACTGCAATGGAAGACAAACTAGGACAGATGGGCTATTTATAAAATTAAATACTTGAAAAATGTTAATATCTACCCCTTCATGATTAATAAAACTGCCTGACATATTTCCACACACTAAAAATAGCTGACAGTTTCTGAGCACTGCTGCTTGACTGGCACTGTATTGAGCACATCATAAGAATAAACTCAGTTTTCACAACCATCCTCTGCATAGATGGTATTATTATCTCATTTGAAAAATGAAGATATTGAGCCACAAAGAGGATGAGTCATCTGTTCAAGGTTATGCGGTGGGTGCAGACTGTGACTGTGCTGACACCCAGAGAGTCTGGCTTGAGTCTGTGCTCCTAACACGACCTCTCCTTAGTGGATAGAACAACAATGATGTGAAAAGGGGGTGAGAAGATGTTCAGTACAGGAAAGCAGATTTCAGAATAGCCTAGCAGTTACAGGATAGGGAGAAGATGGAAGAAAATACATGTACTGCCTAGAAAAATGTTTCAAAGAGTACATACCAAATATGTCACATCAGAAGTTATTTTAGGTGACTTTTATCTTCTTCTTTATAATTCTATGCAATCTAAGATCTTTTTCCTTAACTTCCTTTTTTAAATTTTTAAAATTTTATATGTATGAGTGGTTTGTCTGCATGTATGTAAGTGGACCCATGTCATGCAATACTGCTAGAGACCAGCAGAGGGCATTGGATCCCCTAGAACTGGAATTACAAGTGTTTCTTAGCTGCTATGTGGGTGCTAGGAACTGAACCCAGATCCTCCACAAGCTCAGCCAGTTCTCTTAACTGCTGAGCTATCTCTCCAGCCCCTACAAGCTAAGATTTTTATTCAATAAGCAAATATTGTGAGAATAAGAAAAAATATTTTAAAGATCAGCCAATCATGTGGCTAGAGAGCCAGTCCTGCTCTTACAGAGGACCAGGGTTGATTCCCAGCACCTACACGATGGCTAACAACCATCCATAACTCCAGTTCCAGGGGATCAAACACCTGACCTCTGTGGACATTGCACAATATGAGTGCATTTACACACATTCAGGCAATGCATTCATACACATGAAATTAAAAAGAATTTTAAAAAATCAGCCAACTAATAGCCTTCATTACTCGTGACAAACATGAGTTATGACAAATGCTGAGTCCCTTACCTCCATCAATTCTCCTGGCACTGGGCTTTCCTTGCTCTTCTTTCATAACAGCCACGTCCTCACAGATTTCAGTTCTTTTACCATTTAATGTTGGTCTGCATCTGTCTTAAAGCAAAACCCTGGGTAAATATCCTGAGGGTTGTAGTTGAGATGTAAAGAGGCATGAACATATACTTCTGATACGACCATAACAGACATGGTTGCTTGGCCAATCCAAAACACATTGAAGGAACAGATCTTCTCTCTTCAGGCTACAGACTCAAGATACTTCTGCAGCCTCCCTTCAATTAGTTCTGGTGATCTGGAACTCACCATGTAGACCAGGCTGGCCTCGACCTCACAGACTTGGCCACGGGATACAAGGAATGGTAGGAGCTGGCTGCCTGAGGAGTTTCTAGAAAACACCCTGCTTTCTGGATGGAGACAGCAAACCTGACTGCCGCTGTTCCCACACCCTCAGTCTTTCAATTAGTTGAATTATGAAAACATGTTTTTGTTTTTTAGTTTCAGCAGCTCCAAGGTAGGGAAAGATTGTTTTCTCTGCTGGGTGCTGCAGAGCCAGGCCAGCTGGAGCCTACCCTACGCTTCCTGAGATATGGGGAAAATGAAACGTTATTGGTCTAGGACACTGCTAACTTTGTTGTCCGTTGTAGCCAAGCATACCTCTAGTGGATACAGAACTCAAAATCCCCAATATAATTCCTACTTGCATTTGAACAAATGTTTTATGTTCTATCTTCCAAAGAAATAGTGTTTGAATCATTTTAATAGGTGCTTAAAAGACTAATATTAGAACTTTGAATTCATCTGGTTAAATTTCTTCTTTTTATACACAAAATTGATATTTAAGGAGAATAACCAATGAGAACAAGATTGTATGACTAGTGATTATTTTCTCTCTGTATTTTATAAAATTACAGAACTTTGCATGGGGACACATCTAGGTGGCCAACAATGTTGACTCAAGCCATGAGTCTCAAGACTTCTGCAGTCTGAAGAACAAAATGCCAGATGAAGAATAGCCCATAGTATCTCAGTAGATAAACTTCCTGACAAGAACTACATCTGATCCTAACTCTGAGCATGGGAACTGCTGCCTGATGAATTCACAGCAGATATGAAGGCAAGCATGTCTGCCTGGGTGCATACAGAACTGTACTTCATCATACGCACTCGAAAAGTCATTTTGTTGGATGATTTTGGTCACTGATAGCAGCTGAGATGTGTGAGCCCATGGTAGCCAGTGCAGCAGTGAACTCATTATTTTTCTCTAAAAGGCCAGTTCAGTCCCTGTGGGAACATCTTTTAGGTATTTTTATATCACTTATAGCTAATGGGTCTAGATTTGCCACTTACATTTCCAAAATAAATTCAAATGATACAATGCCATTTTAGAATAAAACTTAAAGAGACCAATTTTCTTTTCATTCTGATAATAGTATTGTTTGGTATGTTATCCATGTCCTTGTGCATCTCATCCAAAGAGCTGTAAGCATGGGGCAAATGTATTCCAGTGAGTAGAACTGGTACACATCTTAATTACAATACAATTCATGAGAAAGGGAGGGAGGGAGGGGAGGGAGGAGAGGAGGGAGGGAGGATGACAGAGTTCAGATTTATTTAACTTGCTTTTGCTTGAGGGAACAATGAGGAAAATATAGTCTTTAAAATTCTATTTATCTTTATTTTATGTGTTTGAGTGCTTTGCCTGCATGTGTATAAGTGTGCCACATGTGTGCAGTGCCATGGAGGCTAGAAGAGAGCACCTGATCCCTGGAGATGGAGTTGTGAGCCACTGTGTAGGTGCTAGGAATTGAACCCTGGGTCCCTGGAAGAGTTTGCAAGGGCTCTTAACAGTTGAGCCATTTCTCCAAGCCAAAAGATAATTTCACTTGTTTGTTTCTGAGACAGTGTCTCCCTGTAGCTCCAGCTGGCCTGGAACTTGCTATGTTTATCAAACTGGCCTCAGCCTCAGAGTCCTGAGATTAAAGGTATACACCACCATACCCAGCAAAAAGATAATTTTTATTGTACTCTGTAGAATAGAGAGAGATTTCTACATTTCAGTGAATAGTGCGTTGTGTAGATATTTTTCCAGCCCTCCGTTGATCCTATGCTCTGTGTGTGCAGATTCACTGGACTGCTACCCCAACAGGGAAGGCGTCAGAAGCCTGGTCAATAGTAGCCTAGCTTAGGGAACCTGCAGGGAGAGTTATTGAATGGAAACGGGTGTCTGCAAGCACTGCAAGACTGGAGCAGGAGCTTGACACTTTGCCCAAGAGAGAAGAGGCCAGAGAGAGCTCCGAAGCACCCCACCCACTCTCAGGATGGAAATTCGCGCGGGATGTCATGTAGCAAGATCATTATTCAGCTCCAAAGAGCAGCTAAGCTGCCAGCAAGCTAAAATTTCAGAGTAAGATAAAATGTTAATTACAGATGTCAAGATTAGAGTTTGCTTTTTCTGCAAATTCCATAGGGGCTCTAAGCAACTTGATCTTTGAATCCATGGGGTACTAAAACTCTACACAGACAAGATTGTTACCTTAATGTCGTAAGAATCCCCACCTTGAGTGCTGCCAAGTCAAAACCCAGTCTAATGACATAAACTACAAGGAATATTTCTACTAGTTTTTTTAGAGGGCTGACATTTAAAGCACAATTGAAGCTGATAATTGTAACTAAATTCATCTAAAATATTGGGCTGGAGAGATAGACTAGCAGCTAAGAGCACCAACTGCTCTTGCAGAGGACCCGGGATCGATCTCCAGCATACACATGGCAGCTAAGAACCGTCTGTAACTCCAATTCCAGGAGAACTCCAGTTCCAGGGGAATCTGAGACCCTCTTCTGACCTCCGCGGCATTGCACTGTAGAGAGCGGACATTGACCAAAATGGCGCCTTGGACCCTGGCCAGGTCTTATGATCGCCATTTTGTCGCCTAACTACCCAGTTCATTTCCCAGCCAATGGGAGAGCTTCAATCTGGAGCACTCATTAGCATGATCACTGACTTCCGCTTATTGCCTGCAGACTGCGCATGACTACCGCTCTCTGAGCTCGCGCTTTTAATATGCAAATGAGGCATCGGACTGTGCACCTATCCAGAGCATGCACGAGCCCTCTAGACTGCTATATAAGCAGTGCTTCTGCCCCATTTCGGGGTCCTTCTCCTAAAAGAGCTGTGCACAATAAATACTGCTGCAGAAGAATCCTGTTGTCC
>VZQC01002896.1:1701670-1718482 GCA_009823505.1 Rhizomys pruinosus
CTTTTAATATGCAAATGAGGCATCGGACTGTGCACCTATCCAGAGCATGCACGAGCCCTCTAGACTGCTATATAAGCAGTGCTTCTGCCCCATTTCGGGGTCCTTCTCCTAAAAGAGCTGTGCACAATAAATACTGCTGCAGAAGAATCCTGTTGTCCGCGTGAAGTTCTTGCCGGCGAGACTACTGCGCGGGACATTGCACGACACGGGTGCACAGACCTACATGCAGACAGTACATTCATACACATACAAAAATAAATAAAATTAAAAAAATACCTTTAAAAAATATTAAGAGTATATATACAAGGTGCTTTGCCTGAGCTTAAAGAAACAACCATGTAATCACCAAGGCTATGTTGTAGTTTTAGAACATCTTTCCCACATGCTACTTAAAAATATATATTAGTTTTAAATTTGTTGTTTTACCAGAGAGGCACTTCCCAGAAGAGGAATTTGGCTGCTGGAAGACAAAAAGCTGAGTCCTCACATTTGGTATTCATAATGGGAGTCACCACCTCCTCTTTTCTTGCTCCACTCCACTAATACTGATCACAGGGGATCCTTGAGAACAAAATACAGGCTAAATTTCCAATGCCCAAGGTACTGAATAAATTACTAACATCCAGGCAATATCTGTTTCCTAGAAAAAAGTGCTGTTGTTGTAGGTATAGATTCTCATTGCCTTGGGAATACAGATGTACTGAAATCTAACATGCAGTTATTTTCCTTAAAAACTGAACTGCCAGGCATGGTGGTGCACGCCTTTAATCCTAGCACTTGGGAGGCAGAGGCAGGTGGATCTTTGTGAGTTCAAGGCCAGCCTGGTCTACAGAGCGAGTTCCAGGACAGCTGGGGTTACAGAGAGACCCTGTCTCGAAAAGACAAAAAAAATAAATAAATAAAACTGAACTTTACAAAAACTGAACTTTACAATCAATATGTAGGCTCTGTTCTCTTGAGTGAAATAAAACACAACATGAAATTGTGGGTAAACTGGTTCTCTCCTAGTTTAAGCTCCATAGGTGGAGCATTCCTGTCTTTCCATTCTTCCTGGGGGGGGGGCAGGTGACACTATGGCACCAGAGAGATGAGCCCACAGCCAGCAGTGCACCAACCTCCCCTGCCCCAAGCCCCAGGAATGACACAGAGCCTTGTTTCTCTCTCTGTAGAGGCTGATGTGGTTGGCTGCTTTAAGCCTTTTTGGTCTCAAGACACCATGCCATCCTCACTGCCCTATTCCTCCACACATGAACTCAAGTGGAGTGGATGTACACCTTTCCACGACCACATTTCCAAATGTGTCTGCGCATTGCCTCTCAATTCTTTGCAACTGATATTAATTCATTAAATTTGGTCAGAGTTCCTGAGCAAGACCTCATACTATTTGACCCTTTTCTGATTGTTTTTTTAAATGCTGTCTTAAGAAGGTTGAAAAACTTAACCTTTAGAAAATGTGTATGATTAACATAATGAACGTATACAAACCTTTATCTAGGTACAGCAGTAGTTAACTTTTGGTCTCAGTTGTTTCAATTGTTCACATACATTCTCTTTCTCTCTCTTTCTCTCCTCTCTCTCCACATTCTTATGATTTTCCTGAATCAGAGGAGTTAGATACCTACTGTATTAGTCACTTTTCTGTTGCTGTGATAAAACACCATGACCAAGGAACTTATAAAAGGAAGAGTTTATTTGAGCTTACGATTGACGGTTCCAGGGAATTAGAGTCCATTGTGGTGGGAGGCATGGCGGCTGGAGCTGGAGCAGGAAGCCGAGGGTCACATCTCATAAAGAGCACAGGAAGCAGAGAGAGCAACTGTAGACCATGAGGCTTGTTAAAACTCACTAAGCCTGCCCCCAGTGACACACTTCCTCCAGCTTGGCCACACACCCCAAGACCTCCAAAAACAGCGCCACCAACTGGAGACAAACGTCTGAATACCTAGAGCCTATGGGGGACACTCATTCAAACCACCACACCTACATCTCACTCTAACATACATAATATTTAGCTCCATGTCTGTGCAAAGATGAACAGAGAACTAACTTGGGTTGTCCACATAGAATATACACCTTGGCCCTACAAAAGTAATAATAACAATAATAATGGTAATATAAAATTTAAAAATAAAATCTTTGTCCTCACTAAAGCTCACATTGAAGTGTGGTTTCCAATGTAACAATGTTGGATCATAGGATCTTCAAAAGGGGCTGTGAGTTACAAGGTCATCACTCTTGGAGGCGATTTAATGCCTGTCTTTTGGCAGTGGGTTGAGTCTTTTGGACTTAGTTATTGTGAGAGTCAGATATCAGAGTGATACTGAACTGTCATGTTGGACTCTTCTATACCGCCTGCTTTTCCTGCTTCTCTAACATATAATGCAGTCAGGAGTCCTTACCAGACTCTTGTGCCATTTTGTGTGGTGTTTCTAACCACCAGAAATGTCAGCCAAATAAGCCCCTTTTCTTTTTAAATACAGAAGCTTGATATTTTGCCTAGGCTGGCTGTGAACTTCTGGGTTCAAGCAGTCCTTCTGTCTTGCTCCCCCGAGTAGCTGCAGCTGGCACCATAGATGCACTACCATGTTGACTTGCCTCTTTACTTCACACATTACCCAGCACCTGACGTTCTATTATAGCAACACAAAATGGTCCAAGAAACTCATATTCCATGCATGTGTTTCAAAAATGAAAACAAATCTCCTCAGGTGTTTGCTCCATCAATTTCCTTTTAAAAATTCATATTCTGAAATCCAACCTGCATCACTCATTACGTTTACTCACTATGGATCGAAACTGCTCTTTGAGAATATTACCAGAGAAAAATATCTTGTCAGGATATAGGAAAGGAGAGGAAATGAAACTGGTGAAGGAAAACATTATTTTATTCTTCAGGTCTATTTGCTTTTTAAAATTCAGAAGCATGGAGCTAGAGAGATGACCCAGCTGTTAAGAGCACAGGCTACTCTTACAGAGGACCTGGGTTTCGTTCCCAGCACCCACATGACAACTACGACTGTCTGAAACTCCAATTCCAGGGGATTGGACTCCCTCTTTGGACTTCCTTGGATATTGTGTTACGTGAGTGCACGCACATACATTCAGGCAGTACAATCATACACATGAAAAATAAAAATTCAGAACCTAAGAAATCAGTTATTTCATCATTTCTTGCTTTCTGCTTTTAGATGCCTATTTCATGAGCAGTAAGTGCAGTAGCCATGGTAAGCACTGGAGGAGCAGTGATGCAGACAGCATGGCATGGTCCACATTCTCCTTCTCAGCAGTCTTATACAACAATGGATTGGTATCACTCATGGACATGCTCTTGGGGAGTTCTTGATAGCATCTCCCCTGTGTCCTGGTACTGAAGACACAGCACTCTTCTTTTATTTTGTTCTCTCTGTGTCCTCTGAGTACCTTCCTACTTGTGTATTCTTGCATTGGAGGATGGAAAAAAAGTACTTGGAATATGGGTTTTAGAGAAACTTTTTTTGACAGTAAGGTGAATGGGAGATAGCAGTAAATAAAAATTTTCAGGAGCCCAGTAGTGAAGTGAAATGCTTCCACATAGACCTCATGTGGCTAAAAGCATTGGTGGCAGCCTGGTGGTCAGAGTGGCTCTGCCTTGTTACAGTCTTATGAAATGGATTTTTTTTTGGTCTTTTTGAGACAGGGTCTCTCTGTAGCCCCAGGTGTACTGGAACTCACTCTGTAGACCAGGCTGGCCATGAACTCACAGAGATCTGCCTGCCTTTGCCTCCCAAGTGCTGGAACTACAGGTGTGCACCACCACACCTGGCCTGAAATGGCTTTTTAAAAATTTTATTCTTTTAATTTCGAATATATGAATGTATTGCCTGCATGTAGGTGGGTGCACCTGTGTCATGCAATGCCCACAGAGGTCAGAAGAGGACACTAGATTGCCCTGGAACTGGACTTATGGACAGTTGTCACCTGCTATGTGGGTGCCAGGAATCAAACCCAGCTCCTCTGCAAGAGCAACCAGTGCTCATAACCACTGAGCCATCTCTCCAGTCCCCTGAAATTGCTTTTTTAACAATGAACTCTGTTTACTAATTAGAGCTGATAACTTATGAGCTTTAAATCAGTTGCAGATTTTGTGCATGGCAACCTCATTACTTTAGAGAGGCTTTTGTTATAAAGCCAACAATTTTTGTTTCAGTGATCCCTCAACAGTATTTTATTTGACATAAGGGAAGTGTTCTATGACTATTTCCCAATAGAAATAGAGAAGAATGCTTAGTCCTATTCATATAATAGCACAAACAACTGAGCTCAGATTCTGAGATTTACTTGACTAAGCAGCATAAGTTAACGCTGAGATACATAGAAAATGAAAATTTGTTGGGACCCAAGAGGATATCAGATCCCCATCATTTGGAGTAACAGGTAGTTGTGAGACACTGGACTTGGATGGTGGGATCTAATCTCAGGTCCTCTTGAAGAATAACAAGCACTGAGCCATCTTTCCAGCTCCAAAAAATCTTTTCTTTAAAAGACTGCTAACAAACTGTGAAAAATATTCTCTAAGTATCTATATGAGGACTCATATCAAGAATAAACAAAGAACTCTTGTAAAAACAAAGGCTAGAGCTTGGCATGGTGGCACACATATTTAATCCTAGCACTTGGGAGGCAGAGGCAGGCGGATCTCTGAGAATTCAAGGCCAGCCTGGTCTACATAGCAAGTTCCAGGACAGCTGGGACTACAAGAAAACCCTGTCTCAAAAATGCCGCCCTTCCCCCAAAAAAAGTAGAGGCTGGAGAGATGGCTCAGTGGTTAAGAGCACTGGCTGCTCTTGCAAAGGACCCAGGTTCAGTTTCTGGTACCCACATGGCAGCTCACAACTACCTATAACTCCAGTTCCAATGGATCTGACATAATCTGCTGGCCTCTGTGGGCACTGCACCTATGTGGTACACATACATACATACATGTGGGCAAAAGACTCTACACATAATGTGGAGAGCAGGTGTGGCGAGGGTCCCAGGATGGCACCCGAGACTTTAGCTTATGATTAACACCTGATTCCCTCCTACCTCCAAGTAAAGTCATGCTCACCGTTTGAGCTGTGCAGGTGCACCCTGTATACAAGATCAGGCCAGATGATACCAATAGACTGAGGCCACGCAAGCTGGGCTAGGAAGGTGGATAAATAGAGGGACTTTCTAGATAGAGGGACACTCTCTCCTTTCTAGTCTTAGGAGAGAAGCTTGCTTGCCTGAGGAAGGAGACGGCTTGGAGAAGGGAGAAGGCTTGGAGAAGGGAGAAGGCTTAGAGGGAAAGACCTGAGGCTTAGAGGGAGAAGCTTGGAGAAGGAGAAAAGATGTGCCTGAATAAACCGTTCTGACAAGACCTGCCTGCCTGAATAAACCGATTTGAGAAGAACGAGCGAGAGGTGCTTTGTTGCTATGGCTTTATACAAGTGTTTCCTACAAGTGTGCAAGTGTTTCATACAACATAAGATAAAAATAAATATTTGATAGTAAGAATTCAAACAGAAAAAATAAAATGAGCAAAAGATAACAAAATTGCTTTGTAAACACACAAGAAGATATATCATTCATAGGGACAAGAAAACTCCACTGAGATACCACTTCACAGCCACTATTAATACCAAATGTTAGCAATCCAAATGCCTATCAACACATTAATGGATAAGCCAATTTTACTATGTGTATGAAATGAGATTCTACTCAGTAATACAATAGAAAGGAATGAAGCAGTGGCATGGATATATCCCCAAATAATTATACTAAGTGAAAAGGCCAAGCAAAGTTGAATATATAGTGTGCATCCCTTTCATGTAACAGTCTAGAAGAGCATAGTAATATGTAGTGATTGAAACTGTCAGTGCCTGGGGATGGGTGGGAAGTTGGAAGGGTGAGGGAGGGTGGGAACGGAAAGATTTGTATGTTCAGTGTCTTGTGGCGATGGTTTTATGGCTCATAGATATGCTAAGTACTCATAAAATTATACTTATTAAGTATATGTAGCTTACTATACCTCAATAAAGCTGTTTTATTTTAAAGGAAAACACAGATTGGATAAAAATTTTATCCATTTTGTTATGTCTTTATCAGAAATATGTTCTGATAAAGACATAACATAAATTTCATAATATAGATGTATGTGTGTGTGTGCATGCATCTGTGTGTGTGTGCATGTGTATCAGAAATATGTTCTGATAAAGACATAACAAAATAAAGCCAGAATATTACAAGAAATGGATAAGGAAAAATAATCCAACAGGAAAATAGAGAAATATTTCTATTTTTTATTATTTTTAAATTTTTTTTATTTTTCGTCTTTTTGAGACAGGGTCTCCCTTTTAGTCCCAGGTGGCCTGGAGCTCGCTCTGTAGACCAGGCTGGCCTTGAACTCATAGAGATCCTCCTGCCTCCCAAGTGCTAGGATTAAAGGCGTGTGCCACCACGCCCAGCCAGACAAATATTTCTAATGAAATATATATCTGACTAGAGTCTCACAAAAATTACAGGGCAGAAAGAGGTTAAATACATTGAGATGTTCTCACATCCTTTAAGTTTTTGGAATATGGCTAATTATATGTTTATATTCAAGTGAAATACAGTAAATAATTAAATAATATCCAGTAAAGTCATTTAAATATTTTTAAAATTTTGTGTGTATGTTTTGCATGTATGTAAGTGCGTCCATCTCATGCAGTGCCAGTGAGTGCCGAATTGTTCAACCTTACATGTAGGTGCTGGGAACCAAACCCAGGTCCTCTGCAAGAGCAGCTAAGCTTTTAACCACCAAGCCATCTCTCTCCAGCCCCAGAAAAGTCTTTTTTTAAGTTAATATATGACTAATGAAACAAGAGAGAAGTATAATGATAAAAGTGACCCAAAAGATAAAAGACAAAAAGTTACCAGACCAGATTTTGTTTATATATTTAAAACCACACTAAACTGCCATTGTTCCTATAAATTTCATAATATAGATGTATGTGTGTGTGCATGCATCTGTGTGTGTGTGCATGTGTATTTTCACATATTTACCATTGCTCTCTATATTGCCTTCTATATCTCTGAGCTGTGCTCAATCTGGTATCAACTTCCTTTCACTTAAGAAACTTTCTGTATTGTTTTCTTCATTTAACAAAGTCTTTTAATATCTGTTTGTACAAAATACCTTCTCATTGCCTTTGTCTAAAAATATGTTTTTAGACCATGGTGTCCTGACATTTATTTTATTATTATTTTTTTAATTTTAAGTACTTATTTTAATCTTAGTAATTATAATCAGTATGTTGTACATTAGATCCTGCACTTGTTGTATTTAACTTTTTTTTATTTTATTTATTTCTGTATGTGTATGAATGTACTGTCTGCATGTAGGTCTGTGCACCCATGTCGTGCAATGCCACGGAGGTCAGAAGAGGGTGTTGGATTCCCCTGGAACTGGAGTTCTCCTGGAATTGGAGTTTCAGATGTTTCTCGGCCGCCATGTGGGTGCCGGGGATCGAACCTGGGTCCTCTGTAAGAGCGGTCGGCGCTCTTAACCGCTAGGCCATCTCTCCAGCCCAGTATTTAACTTTTTTTATAAAATATTTTTATTGGGGCTGGAGAGATGGCCTAGCGGTTAAGAGCGCCGACCGCTCTTGCAGAGGACCCGGGTTCGATCCCCAGCACTCACATGGCGGCCGAGAGCCGTCTGAAACTCCAATTCCAGGAGAACTCCAGTTCCAGGGGAGTCCGACACAGTCTTCTGACCTCCGCGGCATTGCACGTCATGGGTGCACAGACTTGTATGCAGACAATACATTCGTACACATACGGAAATAAATAAAATAAAATAAAAATATTTTTATTGATGTTTTGTGTATTTCATACATCATTTCTCAGTCCAATTTAGACACGTTCCCCTTTCCGTGCCCCCACCTTGCCCCAGTTCATGTTATTTTGCCATACATATATTGCATCTTTTTCTCAGTCTTTTTAAAGTTTTTCTCTGCAGAGGTTTATTGTTTGGGGAGAAGTTAACTGTTTCTTTGTTGTTGTTCCCTCCCATTTGTATTGCTCCAAAATATGCCTATATATAGTCACATATATACCAAAATTATGACCTCTGAAAATAAACTGTATATTAATTCCAAAATATGTTTAAGAGTTCACATTTTTCCCTTTAATTTTATATTACTCTAAAATATGAATACACACCCTCCACCCATATACCACAATTACAAAGTCTGAAAATAAGTGGTAAGTTAATTCTAGAGCCCATTAAGGTATTCACATTATAACAGCACAGTTGCTTTCAGATTAAAATAAATATAACATTAACGTTGCTCAGCTTGCCTTCCAACTAGGGATTTGGTGCTAGCATCCACCGATGAGGGATATCATTTGTCATTTGTTTTTCTGGGACTGTGTTACTGCACTTAGCATAATGGCTTCAGGTTCCATCCATTTACCTGCCAAGTTCATAATGTCATCTTTCTTTACTGATGCATAGAACTCCATTGTTGCAGATGTGCCACATTTTAGTTAGCCACTGGTCAGTTGAGGGGCATTTGGGTTGGTTCTAGCTCTTCTCTATTGTGAAAAGATCTGCAATAAATATAGATGTGCATGTAGCTCTCTGAGGTAGGATGAGTCTTGTGGGTATATACTCAGGAATGGTATGACTGGGTCTGGTGCTAGGCTCAGAACACTCATCCAGGGGCTGGAGAGATAGCCTAGCGGTTAATAGCGCTGACTCCTCTTGCAGAGGACCCGGGTTCGATCCCCAGCACCCACATGGCGGCTGAGAACCGTCTGTAACTCCAATTCCAGGAGAACTCCAGTTCCAGGGGAATCCGACGCCCTCTTCTGACCTCCGAGACATTGCACGACACGGGTGCACAAACCTACATGCAGACAATACATTCATACACATAGAAGAAGAAGAAAAAAAAAAAACACTCATCCACTGCTGGATGAGTGTTCCCCTTTCCCCATAACCTCTCCAGCATTTGGTTTCCTTTACTTTTTTTAATTTTTTTTATTTTATTTTATTATTTATTTCGGTATGTGTATCAATGTACTGTCTGCATGCAGGTTTGTGCACCCGTGTCGTGCAATGCCGCGGAGGTCAGAAGAGGGTCTCAGATTCCCCTAGAACTGGAGTTCTCCTGGAATTGGAGTTTCAGACGGCTCTCAGCCGCCATGTGGGTGCTGGGGATTGAACCCGGGTCCTCTGCAAGAGCGGTCGGCGCTCTTAACCGCTAGGCCATCTCTCCAGCCCCTACTTTTTAAAATTTTTAATTGACTGAGAGAAAGATGTATGGCAGAATGCATGATCTGGGGTGGGGTCGGGGTAAGGGAAAAGGGAATATGCCTAAACTGAATTGAAAAATGTTGTCTGAAATACACAAAACATCAGTAAAAGTATTACATTAAGAAAAAATAAAATGAAATGTTAAATTCAATTTTTGTGTATTTCATACACAACCTCTCGATCAGTTTTAATCACCTTTATATTCCCTTCCCCACTGCCACCCTCCCATTGCCCCCACCAGTGGAATTCATACACTCCGTCATTTGTGTTAAGGCCCATTGTGTCAAGCTAGTGTCCCCACATGTTCCTCAATGCTTCAAGTTCATGCACTGAGCTCTAGTTTGCCTATTTAGAGTCCCTCGCTTTAAGAAGATCAGCTCTTCCTCACCCAGCAGTAATCAGCTGCCAGTATTTCTTCAGCTAAGATTGGCATCTGCTGCCCATTTCTGAAGTTCCATGATGGGTTTTTGTCTGCTTCAGTCTACATGGGTCTTGTGCATGCTGACCCCATTGCTGTAGGTTCACATGAGCAAGGTCTCGGGAGTTTGTAGACCTCTATTTCCATATGGTCACGCACCTCCTCCCTGGCTCTCACAATCTTTCCGCCCCCTCTTCCGTAGTGGTTCCTGAGCCCTGGGCGAATGAAGCTTAATATTGGAGTGCTGTCCAAGGACCTACACTCTGCAAACTCCTAATTTCCGTGCTTTGGCTATTTGTGAGCTTTTGTGTTCATGACCATTTGTTGCCTGAGGGAACTTCATTAATTAGAGTTGAGAGATTCATTGGTGTCCTCTTTATAGGTGTAGAGGTTGCATTGTAGATGTGCTACTTAGGCTTGGAAAAGTCACAAACAATATCTGTGTGTGGCCAGCCATGGAACACCATAATAGACTCTGCCTGGTACAAAAGAAGCTTCTTTGATGAGTGGCGATTGGAGGACTTGACTGTAAATATAAGGACACATATTTTGCACCTAGTAAGAAATTATATTGTCTAGGGATGTGACAGCCTTGGGGATTTCTCGAAGTTCTATGACTTCTCCAGCCATGAATATTTGGCTATGTTTACAGTAACACACATGACTTTCCTCCCACTGAGTGGGCTTTAAGTCCAATTAGGTAGCCATTTATTGTACTCCAAGATAAAAGCACCACTACTGCACCGATGTCATATGCTGTGCTGGTCACCGATGTGGTTATTTGGACTTAGAGCTGGTGGTGGACTATCTATTGATGTTCTCCCTCAGCAGCTTGCATAGTGCTCGCCAACGCTGAGAACTGGCCTTCAGAGGAGGTGGCTTCCAGGTTAGCTCTGGCTCCATCACTCCAAATCCAGTCTCTGAAGCATGTCCTATCTTGGGCAATAGGGTCTTACCTTCAAATTCTGGGAGGCAATCTGGGGCTGGGGCAATAGCTCGTATAATTTTGGGAGTCTCTTGAACTACCCTGGCCAACAAATCAAAGGACGGTTTCTCCTGGCTGGCCCTGTTTCTTGTTATGCCTCCTTCGGCGACATACATGGACTCCTGTAGAGGTATTGTATGTGTAATTTATTATTGGGACTAATATGATTCCCTTCGTTTTGTTTTTTAATTCTAGCTAGGCATTATTTATCCCCCTTCCCTCTGTCTAATCCTCTCTCCATGGCTTCTCCATTATTATATTTTATTTATATTTTTATTCCATATTTGCCCAACATAATTCCCTTGTTTAAGTTTAGAAATCAGTATTGTTTTTGTCTCCTTTGATAACAATATATCCCCCCACCACCACCAGTAGTTTGAATGAAAATGTCCCCCATAGGCTCCAAGTATTTGGATATTTTGCCACCAGTTGCTGGTGCTATTTTGGAAAGTTTTAAGAGGTGTGGCCTCGCTGGAGGAAGCGTGTCACTGGGAGGGGTAGGTTTTGAGAGCTCTTGCCCCTTGCCACATTTCCAGTCACTCTCTACTTCCGGGGCCTGCTTGACGATGTGAGCACTCAGTCTTCTTCTCTGGCCATCTCCTTTGCCATATGCTTCCTCCTCACTATGGACTCTTTGCTCTCTGAAGCCATAAGCCCAAATAAACTCCCCTTTTACATGTCTGCTTGGTCATGGTGTCTTATCACAGCAACAGAAAAGTAACTAATACACCAACCTAAGGATTTCACTCTGATCTGCAATAACACGGGAGAAAAATGTAGAATTTTTCTATGTAGAAAAATGGAATTTTGAGAATGAGAATGCTCATCACATTCATCATGCCCTACTTCACTCCAGAAAAAGGGATTACATAGCTGCTAGACAGCTATTGGTGGCTGGTATAGAAATCTACACAGTACAGCAAGATGTAATGGAAATCATAAAAATGATATTGAGAGCCCGACATGGTAGCTGACACCTTTAATCCTAGCACTTGGGAGGCAGAAGCAGGTGGGTCTCTGTGAGTTCAAGGCCAGCCTGGTCTTACAAAGTGAGCTCCAGGCCAGCTGGGACTAAAGGGAGACCCTGTTTCAAAAAGACAAAAAAATGATATTGAGAGAACTGTGTGTTTCCTACCTACAAACACTAAATCCACTTAACAAACGGGGAACAAAATGATGATCTTTAAGAGAGAAATGATTTAGTTGTCAGAGGATTAAGAGTTGCTTGTGGCCGGGCGTGGTGGCGCACGCCTTTAATCCTAGCACTTGGGAGGCAGAGGCAGGTAGATCTTTGTGAGTTCGAGGCCAGCCTGGTCTACAGAGGGAGTTCCAGGACAGCTGGGGCTACAGGGAGACCCTGTCTCAAAAAGACCAAAAAAAAGAGTTGCTTGTGAAAAAATAGTTTAATGCTTTGTTTTTATTTTTTTATTTTTATTTTTTTATTTTTATTTTATAAGTGCTCAGATGAA
The DNA here is from genome assembly GCA_009823505.1 of Rhizomys pruinosus. NCBI lineage: Eukaryota > Metazoa > Chordata > Mammalia > Rodentia > Spalacidae > Rhizomys > Rhizomys pruinosus. The sequence goes on from VZQC01002896.1 coordinate 1,713,850, forward strand.
ACAAACATATCTAAAGATTCAAAACTCCATCCTCCAATTACAAAAACATGTAACATTTCTCTTAGAAAGAGAAGTCTGGGTCACCTCAGAATGATCATGTCCAGCTCCATCAATTTACCTGAGGGTTTCATAGTTTTGCTTTTCTCAATAGCTTAATAGTGTTCTGTAAATTTACCATGTCCTGGTTACTATAAATAGAACAGGAATGAACGTATATGAGAAAGTATCTTGGTAGTAGGATATAGAGTCCTTCAGTTATATCCCTAGGAGTGGTATAGCTAAATCTATTTCTAGATTTCTGAGTCATCTCCACACTTTCTAGAGTGGCTGAACGAGTTTGTACCCCCGCCAGCCTTTCTCACATCCACAATGACATTTGTTGTCACTTTTAAAATTATTCCTTTTTTTGGGTATTTTTGGCACAGGATTTCCCTGTAGTCCCAGCTGGCCTGAAACTCACTATGATTATGCTAAAATCATACTTCTCAAAGGAAGAGGGCAAGCCCCATCAAATCCTTTGAAAATTCAAATATTATATTTTTCAACCATTTGAAAAGACTCTAACAATCTCCCTGACTCTCAAACAACCATTTTTATTTTCTCAGGAGATGATCCCAAAGGAAAGAGAGAGCATCTAGGAAGGATATGGGGATTTTGTCCAGTGTACAGTCCAGGGGACCGCACTTGGGCTCTCTTAGACTTGCCGGTTACGTTGTTACTAACTTTGCCCTTAAGAAGGATGAGGAAAGAGAAAGAACTCTGGATTGTGTATCTCAGAATACTGGCTTTGTGCCATCCTTTCTACTACAAATGAGCAAGCTTTTAAACTGTGGGGTCATTTTCATTGTTGTGTTAGATCAGTGCCAGTTCTCAAGATCATGCATGTCATGACCTTAAAAGTCAGTGCCTCTTATGCAGTAGGCACAACACATGATTCCTCTTCATCTAGGACCCTTGATCATAGACTGAAACCCCCACCTTCTCTCTCTCTCTCTCTCTCAGAAACTGGGATTTTAGAAAACCTTTTCAGAACATGACAAGCTGTTGCAGAGAATTTTTCTCCTTGGAGGGCCATGCATAGCATTCCTCCCCACCTCTGCTGCTTTTGGTTCCCCAGGTACTAGGTAAAGCAAGGAGCAGACTCTCCAATCTTAGATAAAAAATAAACTAGAGAATTCATTGGGCTTGCCTACAAAGTGATGGCAAAGTGGTACATTCACTAGCCACACAGCCACTCTCCATTGCCACCATGGCCAGTCTGAATCCTGGCATGAATTCTGTGCCCTCTGCCCACGATGGTGAAAATGTCAAGATGGCCCCTGCCCCACATGGTGGGCTTTTATATGACCCGGGAGTGTCCCAAAGTTCCATGCATGTTCCTAGCATCTCAGGAAACTCACTGTGGGCTTGGCTTTGTCCCTAGCCCCTCCCTCTAGGTAAATCAGATGCCATCTTTGTAGTTCCACAGTTTGCCCAGTGATAAATCCATTTCAAAGAAGATACACTCAAAAAAAAAAAAAAAAAGGGAGAAATGGCACAGTGGTTAAGAGCGCCAACTGCTCTTGCAGAGAACCTGGGTTCAATTCCCAGCACCCACATGGTGGCTAAGAACCATCTTTGTGAGTTCAAGGCCAGCCTAATCTACAGAGTGAGTTCCAGGACAGCTGGGGCTACAGGGAGACCCTGTCTCGAAAAGACCAAAAAATAAGAACCATCTTTAAGCCAGATATGGTGGTGCACACCTTTAATTCTAGCACTCAGGAGGCAGAGGCAGGCAAATATTTGTGAATACAAGGCCACCCTGGTCTACAGAGCAAGTTCCAGGACAGCTGGGGCTATAGGGAGACACTGTCTTGAAAAGACCAAAAAAAAAAAGGCAGCCAAGCATGGTGGCTCATGCCTTAAATCCCAGCATGAGGCAGAGGCAGGTGGATCTCTATGAGTTCAAGGCCAACCTGGTCTACATAGGGAGTTCCAGGCCAACTGGCACTAAAGGGAGACCCTTTCTCAAAAAGACAAAGATATATATGTATATACAAATATATAAAGAATGGCAATGTGTTTGCCGATCAGTATAGCTGAGATCCAAGGAAGTCCAGGTTGGGTAGTTCCCTTCTTTTTCATTGTAGCAATAATGAAAATTTTTTTAAAAATGATAAAAAAAGATTTAAAATGAAAATAAAGGTCAGGGAGCATACAAAAACTTCCCCTGCTGTTTCTTTTGAATTGCAAAAATGGGTGTTCCAGGGACTAATGGAAGGCTCAATATGCCCTGCATTTAGTTGCTTAGCAACGAAGGACTCCAAAGCTGTAAGTTTAGGCGAGAGAAGTGGCCACCATTCCACACAAATGGGCGTTGATTCTTGCTTAATAGCTGATGGCAGAATAGTGGCCATTAGAATTGGGGGTAAGCCGGGCATGGTGGCGCACGCCTTTAATCCTAGCACTAGAGAGGCAGAGGCAGGCGAATCTTTGTGAGTTCAAAGCCAGCCTGGTCTACAGAGTGAGTTCCAGGACATCTGGGGCTACAGGGAGACCCTGTCTCAAAAAAAAAGAATTGGGGGTACTGGGAGCCTTGGTCTCAGACTTGGGAGTCTACTGGTGAATTCTAAGAGACTATCATCTGTAGTTAGGATTACCCCCAAGGCATCGAGGAAGTCCCTGTCTAACAAGTTATGAGGCAGGCCAGGCATAATTAGATGCCCCCCTGCCCTCTATCTAAGTCTCTCCACACCATAGGTTGGGTAGTTGTTTTATTATTTTTATTATTATTTTTTTTTATGTGGTATGAATGTACTGTCTGCATGCAGGTTTGTGCACCCGTGTCGTGCAACGCCGCAGAGGTAGAAGAGGGCGTCGGATTCCCCTGGAACTGGAGTTCTCCTGGAATTGGAGTTACAGAGGGTTCTCAGCCGCCATGTGGGTGCTGGGGATCGAACGCGGGTCCGCCGCAAGAGCAGTCGGTGCTCCTAACCGCTAGGCTATCTCTCCAGCCCCGGGTAGTTGTTTTAGATGCCACATTTCCTCCCACACCCTGGACTAAAGGCCCTTCAGTTAGTTTCCATTCTTTTGGAACCTCATCTTCCCTAATGATGGTTCAGTCAGCTCCAGGATCCAATAAGCATTTAAAAGGCTTATTCCGGGCTGGAGAGATGGCCTAGCGGTTAGGAGCGCGGACTGCTTTTGCAGAGGACACCCTCTTCTGACCTCCGCCCCATTGCACGACATGGGTGCACAAACTTGCATGCAGACAGTACATTCATACACATACAGAAATAAATAAATAAATAATTTAAAAAAAAAGCTTATTCCCTATGTAAATTTGCATTTGGGGCTTGTAAGTCTCTTCAAGCGGGACTGTCCAGAAGATCCCTGGTCCTCCTGCTCCCATTTAATTTGACTTACAGGGCCTCAGCTCCCTTTGTTGGTGGGCTGAGAGCTGCCCCATGCAGAGTTTAAAGCTGTATTTTTTTATTTTTATTTTATTTTATTTTTGGTCTAGGGTCTCCCTGTAGCCCCAGCTGACCTGGAACTTGCTCTGTAGACCAGGCTGCCCTTGAACTCAAAGACCTGCCTGCCTCTGCCTCCCAAGTGTTAGGATTAAAGGCGTGCGCCACCACGCCCGGCTACGCCCGGCTTAAAGCTGTATTAATAGCAGCGCCATCCTTAGTATATTTAGAGCAGCAATCCTCGGCCCAGTGGAATCCCCTCTGGCATTTTGGACAAGCTGTGGGGGGTGGGGGGGGCGGCTGCTTGGCGCTCTTGGGTGGAGCTGCAGCTGCAAAGGGGCAGGCCAATGACAAGTGACCCATTTGGCCACATCCCCCAAATCTGGGACCATCTCAGGGGGTAGCGGGGCTTTGCAGGGCAGAGGCGAAGGACTGTGCCAACCCTGCCATACCAGAAGCTCTCATTCCAACACTTTGAGTAGCTATGATCCAGTCATTAAGTGATTTAGATCAAAATGGCAACGTAACTGTTTTATAATCACTATTAGTGCCCTCATTGGCCAGTTCCTTAATTAAGGTCTCACGAGCTTCCCCATGGGAGACCTTCCCTTCTGCCTCAGTTACCCGGGTAAACAACTGAATAAAGTCTTCCTTTGGCTGTTGCTGCAGTTGGGAAAAGGAGGATCTTACCCCCAGGAGAAAGGGAGCTGTCTCCAGGCATGCATTGTAAAGGAACATATCTGTGCAAATATCTGGGGGGCCTCAGCCTTGGTCTACCCGTTCACTCCAAAACTAGCCTTCACCCAGGGTTGATGCTTAGAAATTTGTATTCAAGTAGAGTGATTAGACTTTGCCTGCTGTTCACATTGATCATAAGAAAAGGCCTTTCATTTTAAGAAATCACTGGGCACTAAAACAGCCTAGGCCATGGGTTTCCAATCATGAGAGGTGTTTTCACTTTTGTTTTATAATTTGAGCTGCAATATCTCAGAGATATTAATCTGTTTCTGACCCAAACCTTGGAGGAGAATAGTTACAATGGAGAAGAAAAGACTCACAGCAGAGAGCCAGGGGGCACATTGGACGACAATGTCCCGAAGTTACTCAGCATGAAGGAGAGACTCCCAAAAAGAGGAGGGCAGATTTCCCTTTTTTTTTTTTTTTTTGGTCTTTTCGAGACAGGG
>VZQC01002896.1:1731133-1757844 GCA_009823505.1 Rhizomys pruinosus
AAAAAAAAAAAAAAAAAAAAAAAGAAAAAGGGGGGTTGAGTCTTCCAGTTATACAGATCACTTGTCAAAAAGGGAACATAGACCAAGAAAACCGGTCTGGGGGGGTCCCTCTTGAGGTGGGGGCCCACTGGGGGGTACTTACCTAAGAGGGACAATGGTCGGGGGAGGGACTGGGCCTGACTGGGGTAGGGCATAATCCACCCTGCTTTGAGTATGCCAGGGTGAGGGCAGGGACGGGGCAGGGTAGAGCCTTGGAGCCGGGGCTTCAGGGAGAGTGGAGGGGCCTCAGACACAGTTGGGTTCTGAGCCTGCTGGGTATGTGCACAGTAGGGCAGGGTAATAGCCTCATCCTCCCAGGGGTCAAAACTGAAGCTCCAGGCTTCTTACTCAGAGGCCTGGTGACCAGTACAGCGGAACCCTGCGTAAGGGTGCAACAGTTTAGCCAGGGAGGGGGTGGAGCAGGAGGGAAAGCCAGCCATCAATGTATGGAAACTGGTTGGGATGACCAGGTCACTGTAACCAGTTGCCAGATTCTCTGGGCAGCTTGGGGGGTCAAATGCCCCATATCTTGGTACTCCACAACAAAAGAGGGCCACTCTAATTCACAAAAGGAGCAGAGCTTTCTGGGTGACCTCTTCACTCCATAGCTCACTTCCGGGAATCACTGAAAGTGGTGTAGCATGCAGCCCAGAGGGGTCTTGGCTTCTCTGCAGCTCCCATGCTGCAACAGAACTTACAGGCACACCAGAAGACACATCCACCATGCAAAAACACCCATGCAGACAAACACATATGGTGGCCACCTTCATGCATATGCCAGGTTAGGGGGATGTCTCCTGCTGTCCCTGGAAATTGTGTTGTGTCTGAGTCCCAATTCTCCTCCAAAGTCTGGACCTCAGAACGACTCATCTATTGGTTCTCTACTAGGCACCCATCAGCTGGCAGTCTGACTTTTGTTTTGCTTTGGTTTGCTCCTGGCATGGTCTCAGGTTCCTGTGGTCCTCAAGTGCAAAGAAGGGCTCACCCTTGTGTGGGCCTATCCTAGATCTGTGCTTTTGGGGGGAAGTCTTTTTGAGACAGGGTCTCCCTGTAGCCCCACCTGTCCTGGAACTCACTCTGTAGACCAGGCTAGATTTGAACTCACAGAGATCCACCTGCCTCTGCCTCCCAAGTGGTAGGATTAAAGGTGTACACCACCACGCCCGGCAAACATTTATTATTTTTTATGTGTATGAATGTACTGTCTGCATGTTTGTTGATGCATCCATGTTGTGCAATGCCGCAGAGGTCAGAAGAGGGTGTTGGATTCCCCGGGAACTGGAGTTAAAGACGTTTTCCAGCCAGGCGTGGTGGTGCACGCTTTTAATCCTAGCACTTGGGAGGCAGAGGCAGGCGGATCTTTGTGAGTTCAAGGTCAGCCTGGTCTACAGAGGGAGTTCCAGGACAGCTGATGCTACAGGGAGATCCTGTCTCAAAAAAACGACAAAAAAAAAAAAAAAAAACACAGTTCTCAGCCACCAAGTAGGTGCTGGAAATTGAACAGGTCCTCTGCAAGAGCAGTTGGTGCTCTTAACTACTGAGCCATCTCTCCACCCCAGAGAGGGGTCTTAAAGGCAAAGAAAGAAGAGAAAAAAAAACACACACATACACATACTTAGGTGGAATTTAAAACTGTGTGAAATAACATCATTATTTTCTTTTTATTTTATCATAAAGCTTAATTATTGTTCAGAAAAAAATTGAGCAAATAACTTTCTCTGAAAAAATATATTTACTCCATGTGGGCTGTAGTTATTTGAGAGGAACATGTTCAGTTGTAGGTTGAATTACCTTTCTTTTTTTTTTTTTGGTATTTTTGAGACAGGGCCTCCCTTTTTTTAGTCCCAGCTGGCCTGGGACTTACTCTGTAGACCAGGCTGGCCTTGAACTCACAAAGATCCGCCTGCCTCTGCCTCCCAAGTGCTAGGATTAAAGGCGTGTGCCACGTGTATGAATGTACTGTCTGCATGTAGGTTTGTGCACCCGTGTCGTGCAATGCCGCGGAGGTCAGAAGAGGGTCTCGGATTCCCCTGGAACTGGAATTCTCCTGGAATTGGAGTTTCAGACGGCTCTCAGCCGCCTTGTGGGTGCTGGGGATCGAACCCGGGTCCTCTGTAAGAGCGGTCGGCGCTCTCAACCGCTAGGCCATCTCTCCAGCCCCCTCCAGGCCTCTCCTTAATCACTTTAGTCTCCTTATGAAAGGGAGCCTCTCCTTCACATGCCTTGGCCACACCTTTAATCTTCCTAGTGCAGTTTTCATATCCAAACTGTACATTCTGCATTTCTTTCTGCCCCATCTGCTCTTCTTCACTGTAGATCTGCACAATATTCACCATTAAAAGCCACGCAACCATTTCTACATTAGGCTGTCTTGAAATATCCTCCGCCAAAGACATCAGTCCATTGCTTTTCAACTTAGCATCAGGCAAGCATCTGGGCTGTGGGCAAACTGCTGCCAGACTCTTTATCAAAATATCCCAGTTGCTCCTAAGTCTTTGTTTTCCCCTGGAACCACATCTTTTGCAGCAATGCTTTCTTCCAGGCCTCTGCTAGAATGGCCCTTTAAGCTCTGCTTACAGTAGTCAACAGCCTTTCTAGCCCAAAGTTCCAAAGTCTTCCACATTTCTCCAAACATCCACATGGTCAGGTTCTTCACAGCCAACACCCCACTCTCGGTACCAAATTACTGTATTAGTCACTTTTCTGTTGCTGTGATAGAGCACCATGACCAAGGAACTTATAAAAGGAAGTGTTTATTTGAGCTTATGATTGACGGTTCCAGGGAATTAGAGTCCATTGTGGCAGGAGGCATGGCGGCTGGAGACTGGAGCAGCAAACCAAGGGTCACATCTCGCAAAGAGCACAGGAAGCAGAGAGAGAGCAACTGTAGACCACGAGGCTTGTTAAAACTCACTAATCCTGCCCCCAGTGACACGCTTCCTCCAGCACGGCCACACACCCCAAGACCTCCAAAAACAGCGCCAACTGGAGACAAACGTCTGAATACCTAGAGCCTATGGGGGACACTCATTCAAACCACCACACGTGGTAATGGTTAAATCCTGCACAGTGTGGGAACCTGAGCACCTTGGAGGAGCTCGGGATGCTGCGCCCAACACCCTGCTAATCCAACAGCTACCACTTCCACATCATTTTCTTTTTTTTTAATTTTATTTATTTATTTATTTATTTATTTATTTTGGTCTTTTCGAGACAGGGTCTCCCTGTAGTCCCAGCTGTCCTGGGACTTACTCTGTAGACCAGGCTGGCCTTGAACTCACAAAGATCCGCCTGCCTCTGCCTCCCAAGTGCTAGGATTAAAGGCGTGTGCCACGTGTATGAATGTACTGTCTGCATGTAGGTTTGTGCACCTGTGTTGTGCAATGCCTCGGAGGTCAGAAGAGGGTCTCAAATTCCCCTGGAACTGGAGTTCTCCTGGAATTGGAGTTACAGATGGTTTTTAGCTGCCATGTGGCTGCTGGGGATCGAATCCGGGTCCTCTGCAAGAGCAGTCAGTGCTCTTAACCGCTAGGCCATCTCTCAAGCCCCCTACATCATTTTCTTATTCAGATAGAAGCAAAGTAGGTTTTCCAGAAGACAGAGTAAGCTGTTAACCATTTCATAAGTTAAACATTTCTGAGAAGGGGGTAAAGGGGCTTTTGTAGTCAACACTTCTTGGAACTGTATCAGTTTCAAACTGCAGGCAAAGCAGGACCCCAAGATTGCTGCCTTAACCAAAAGCAGGTCCCTTACAGCAGGGATCCAACTGAGGTCATTAACACCCTTAATCACTGAGTCATCTTGCTGGTCTTACACAGTAGTCTTATATGACTACTAAATTCCTGATTTTTTACTTGGAGACAGGGATCTCACTACAAAGTCCATGCTAGCCTCATACTCTGTCTTCCTGCTTCTCTAGATTTCTGGGATTACAGATGTTTGCCAGCATTTAAGCTAAATTCCTCCAGAAAACACACTACATTACACTATACCACACACACACACACATACACACACACACACACATGCACGCACACAATCATGCATGCACATATGTCTTAGTTTAATTTCTGTTCCTGTGATAAAATATCCAACAAAAAGCCACATGTGAGAAAAAGGTTTTAGCTAACCATTCTGGGTTACAGTCCATTATTGTAGGGAAATTACAGTGGTAGGGACTTTGGAGAGTTGTATCATATCCACAGTCAAGAGGAGAGAAAGATTGAATGCACACATGCTCACTGGCTTGCTTGTACTCAGCTTGGTTTCTCTACTCTTCGTCAATTCAGGTCCTGCAGCCTAGGGAATTGTGCCATCCATAGTGGGCTGGGTCTCCTTCATATTAATTACAGGCCAACACACTGTACATAATCCATCATTAAGAGTCTTTTTGGCCGGGCGCGGTGGCCATGCCTTTAATCCTAGCATTTGGGAGGCAGAGGCAGGCTGATCTTTGTGAGTTCAAGGCAAGCCTGGTCTACAGAGTGAGTTCCAGGACAGCTGGGGCTACAGGGAGACCCTGTCTCGAAAAGACCTCCAAAAAATAGTGGATGTATGTGGAGGGTGTCACAGTTATCCAGGTAAATGTAGAATGCATCAATTTTCTGAGAAGAAAGATGAGAATGAGATTTGCCAAAAAAAAAAAAATGGAAAACTGGAGAAATTTCTGTATTGTGAGATTTGAGGAAAAGAAGGCTCTGTCCCTAGGAATGTCAGTATGAAACTGCCTTCTAGTGCTGGAAGAGATACTTCCTCTACAGCACCCAGAAGTGTACAGGCACTATTGAAACCTTGCCTTTGGAGTCAGAGTGATCATTGTCTTAACCTCTAGAAATGTAAGAGAGTAAATTTGCCTTTGTATAAACATCTACGTTTCTGACAGTTTGTTAAAGTAGCCATAGAATTGATATATCCCATTTTTATAATGTTGAGGTTCAACTGTTTTCCAAAGTAAATATTTACTTGTGTTTCAGGTACATATTATTGGCTGCACATACATTTACCTTAACTATAAATTCAGGAACTGCTTATATATTTGACTTCACAAAATTATTCTAAACAGAGTTACACTGATACAAAATTGCTAGTAAATTTGTGATATATATTAACCCCAAATGCCTTAATGTACCTCGATAGTCATTGCTGGGTCCATGTACTCATAGCTCAAGACTGAAGCTCTATTTTGTTAGGTATTAATGAGGATACTAATGCCTGACAGAAGAAACTTTCCTTAGAGTCATTAATTAGCTTTGTCCCAGAGATTTCAACAGCTCAGGCTACTGCCACAGTCCTTGATTTTCTCCCAGAACTGAAGATAAGACCCATATTGTTGAAGTCATGGCATACTTCAGACACAGGACTTGGAGCAATGAAGCTGGAACTGATTAAGAAGCCTCCTCCCTGAAGGATAGGTTTCAAAGTTCTAGAGGATACTATGCAAGCTGCTTAGGGAAAAACTCACTCAGTGGTCCAGCCTCAGTTTTAAAGTCTAATAACAACAACAATGACTGGCATAGCAAACTATAGTGGTGCAGTAGTGCAGTAGTGGCACTTGGGATGGGGAGGCTTTTTAAGACAGGGCCTCCCTGTAGCCCCAGCTGGCCTAGAGCTACCTATGTGGACCAAGTGGGCCCTGAACTCACAGAGATCTGCCTGCCTCTGCCTCCAGAGTGCTAAGATTGGAGGTGTGCACCACTATGTCTGGCCAGTAATGGCACTTTTATTTTAGGTGTAATCAACAGCTATCTTAATGGACACAAAGGCCTCTTAATAGAAGGTAACATATGTGTGGCACAATAAACATCTAAATACACACTGCTGGAAAGGTCAGATATCTTAGAGAAAACCCCAAGTCTATCATATCCCTAAAAACATAATTTCTTAATATATGCTAAATGTGAAAATAGGGACTGGAGAGTTGGCTCAGCAGTTACAAGCACTGACTACTCTTGTAGAAGTCTTGGGTTTGATTCCCAGCACCTACATGGTAGTTAAGAACAATCCTTCTACAGTTCTGAGAGAATCCAATGCCCTCCTCTGATTGAGGCATTGAATGACACTGGTACACTTACATGCAGGCAATACACTCATACACATAAAAATAAAAATATTAAATAAAATATTTTTAAAAATGGTGACCACCTCTTACGTGTGAAATAAATTAAAAATCACTGATTGAACACATCAGACTTTCAAATAGTCTCATGGTATTTTCCAGATTAGGTCATCATTTTTAAGGTCTCTTGGTTTGTTTGTTTTTCCTTCACTCTAAAAAATGTTCATTGTTGCGAAACAAATGCTGATCATAGGAGATCCCTTCAGCAGTATTACCTAGAATTTTGTAAATGATTTTTGACGTTGTTTTCTGGTCCACTTCCTCTGGAAATATCTAGCTATAACTTAAATTGCTTGCTATTTAAATGTTCATAAAATAGCTATAATTATACATGTAGGGCACAGAGAAGGTCACAAGCATCCTGTGGCAACCTTGTTTTAAATCTGACTTTTTACCTTCTGCAAAGTTTCACATTTTTATGAGGTAAAAGCCTCATCTTGATTAATACACAGCAAAAGAGTATGTTACTTGTTTGACAGAAACAATTTTCATTTGTAATTAAAAAGTAGAGTTTGGCAGAAGATGGGGGTGCATGCCTTCAATCCCAGCATACAAGATACAGAGGCAGGCAGATCTCTGTGAGATTGAGGCCAGCAAGTTCTGCATAGTGATTTCTAAGCCAACTGTAGTTGCAGGAAGACCTTGTCTATAAAGAAAGCATACATAAAAATAAGTGGTGTTTGTATGCTTTGCCTGGAACCCACTCATTTCCCCAACACTGACACCAATACTACAGGCTCTCTGCACTCCCAGTTTCCCCCAATTATATTTTGAGGACCTGGTGTCTTTCAAGGGGTTTCAGAATCAGCATCTGTCTGTTGTTGGATCTATACTCTCAGAGGAATCTATGACAGCTGGGAAGCTTGAGAGGCTGCAGTATCTACAGAAGGCTATATTGTTGACTTTGATTGGACTTTTTCACTACTATCCCATGCTCATCTGAGTAGTGATTATTTCCATAATTTACAAGGTACATGGAATTCCTAGTAGAGAATTAAGCTGTATATTGGAAATATTAGAATATTGTAATGATTTAGCTACTTGCTGCAGATTTCATAGTTTGGAGGAAGTCTCTCTGAAAAGTGTAATTTATTCACTCTAATTTTATTCTAGTTTATGATTTCACTCTTCTCTGTGCTAGTGGAAAGATGTTAGCATCTTTTGGACTGTAAGGTCAGTGTGTTTTGTCTTGACTCCCTGAATCTCCCATGATTTGGCTGGGTCCACAGTGGACATCAAACTTCTACAGACAATAATTTGGCTTTTTTTGCCCTCTGTTCTTCCAAGGCAGTTTTTACTTTCCATCCACAGAAAACATGTAATTCTGGAGCCAGGCATGTTTAATACATCACCAGGAAGATACAACAACCAGCNTTTAAAGGGCATACTCCTTGTTTGTTTTTCCTTTTCTCTTTTTTTGGTTCTTTTGAGACAGGCTCTCCGGTAGCCCCAGCTGGCCTGGAACTTGCTATGCAGCCCAGGCTGGCCTTGAACTCAGAGATCCACCTGCCTCTGCCTCCCTAAGTGCTGAGATTAAAGGCGTGCATTGCCATGACAGGCATTGTTATATTTCAGACCTAGTTCTCAATCTGTAGCACTGGCTGGTCTGGAACTCAGGACGTCCAGTTTATAATTCAATATTTTTTTCTTCTTTTCATGTCTTTGAGACAGGGTCTCCCTGTAGCTAGAGCTATCCTGGAACTCTCTATGTAGACCAGGCTGGCCTTGAACTCAGAGACTGCCTGCCTTTGCTTACTGAATACCAGGATTAAAGGCATGTGCCACAACATAGGGTTCTTGTTTTGTTTTTATAGTTTGGTTAGTCCCAGCTGGCCTGGAATTTACTATGTAAACCAGCCTGGCCTCAATCTCACAGATATGCACTTTTATGTGCCACCAGGCCCTACTTTGAGACAAGATTAAAGCCGGGCTTAGCAGCGCAAGCCTGTAATCCCAGCACTGGAGAGGTAGGATCTCTGTGAGTTCAAGGCCAGCCTGGTCTACATAGTGAGTTCCAGGGCAGCTGGAGCTACAGGGAGACCCTGTCTCAAAAACACCAAAAATGGGACTGGAGAGATGGCTCAGCAGTTAAGAGCACTGAGTGTTCTTGCAGAAGACCAGGGTTCGATTCCCAGCACCGACATGGTGGCTAAAAACCATCTTTAATGCCGGGGTGTGGTGGCGCATACCTTTAAAACACACACACACACACACACACACACACACACACACACATGCACACACACACATAAAAAAATTCAGTTATTTTCGGGCTGGAGAGATGGCCTAGTGTTTAAGAGCGCTGACCACTCTTACAGAGGACCCAGGTTCGATCCCCAGCACCCACATGGCAGCCGAGAACCACCTGAAACTCCAATTCCAGGAGAACTCCAGTTCCAGGGGAATCTGAGACCGCCTTCTGACCTCCACGGCATTGCACAACACGGGTGCACAAACTTGCATGCAAACAGTACATTCATACACATACAGAAATAAATAAAATTAAAAAAAATTCAGTTATTTATTGTATGTGTGTAGGCGCAAATGCACCACGGTCATGTGTGGAGATCAGAGGACAATGCCCAGGTCAGTTCTCTCCTTCCACTGTGAGGGTTCCAAGACTGAACCCACATCAGGTTTGCTGTTGCCCACTTAACTATCTCGCTGTCCCTCTCCTTTTTTAAAAAATTAAGTCAAGCTGGGTGTGGTGGTACATGCCTTTAATCCCAGCACTTGGGAGGCAGAGGCAGGTGGATCTCTAAGTTCAAGGCCAGCCTGGTCTACAGAGCAAGCTCCAGGCCAGGGAGACCCTGTCTCAAAAAGACCAAAATAAATAAATAAATAAATAAATAAAAATTTAAAAAGTCATTACGAGTGCATGATATATTTTGTGTACAAAGACATAGTACACATGTGAATCCATTTTTTCCTTCTACCACTGTGTAAGTTCTGGAGTCCAATTCATGTCACCAGGTTTGTGCTTCATGTACCTTTACCAGCTGAGTGATCTCCACCGCCTGAGACAGGTTTTTCCCTCAGGTTGGCCTTGAACTTGTAGCTCCCATATTTTATGTCTAACCCATATTTTATTCTCATCATCTTTGCTTTATACAACTTCCCAACCTACCCTTTACACTTTTTGGGACCATTATCTTCCTGATGTATAAACATCAAGTTATTTCCTCAATTTGCTTTCCAGTGTTTACAGGTAAAGTCAACATTTACAGCTCTTTTACCCATGAATTTTAAAGTCTTTCACCATGTATTCTTTCACAACTTCAAATGCTTTGTTTCAGTTCTCTTGTGTCTCCAAGTATACTGATTACATTCTACTAATTTTTTTTCTTTTTTTTTTTTTTGAGACAGGGTCTCCCTGTAGCCCCAGCTGTCCTGGAACTCACTTTGTAGACCAGGCTGGCCTTGAACTCACAAAGATCCGCCTGCCTCTGCCTCCCAAGTGCTAGGACTAAAGGCATGTGCCACCACGCCCGGCTACATTCTACTAATTTTTAAAAGGTCGACAAACTCACCAGACTTCTCCAGCTCCAGAATCAGAGCACTTGTTCAAGATCACATTACAGCCAGTCACACTTTGTTAGTAATTTAAAATCTTTCGGATTCCAGCCGGGCGTGGTGGCATGCCTTTAATCCTAGCACTTTGGAGGCAGAGGCAGGCCCAGGCCAGGGACTAAAGGGAGACCCTGTCTCAAAAAGACAAACAAACAAACAAATAAATAAATAAATAAATAAATAAATATCTTTTGGATTCTACGTAGATCAATTTCATTTTATCAAATATCTACTGAACGATAAGACGTATTAGACAGGCATGGTGGCACACGCCTTTAGTCCCAGTACTTGGGAGGCAGAAGAGGCACGCAGATATGTAAGAGAACAAGGTTAGCCTGGTCTACAAGGCGAGTTCCAGGACAGCTGGGGTCACAGGAAGACTCTGTCTCAAAAAGACCAAAATAATAATATATAAAAAGTGCCCCCACCCACCCCCCGACTCAGAGGATATACCTGTGAATAGGTTGTGGAAAAAGCTACAGAGAAATCCTCCTGTGAATTTGATTAGATGTTCAAGATTTACAGTCAGGAGATCGCCCTTCTGAAATACTTTAAAGTAATGCACATCAGAGCGCCTCAAGTGAGAAAATACGAATGGAAGATACGTCAAGGTCGCAGGAGCGGCAGGTTCAAAGCCAAGGTGCAGGACCCAGCTGATGAGGTAGAAACTCCTGACACAGGTTTACCACGTCCTCCTCCAGGTGCAGGGTCGGAGGTGGAGAGTACTCAGTGTGGGTCCTTGGGTCAGCACTCCACATTCTAAATACGTTTTCCCCTCGTCACTTTTCACAGTCCAGGCCTTTACTTTCCGGGGTTGGCAAACACTAACACACAACCTCCTGGAATTTGATAACAGCCTAGCAATTATACCCTGAGACCAGGGGCAGAGCCGCAGCTTAGTTTAGAGCCAGATGGCGGCGAAGGCGGGCGGAAGAGGCGGATGAGAGAGGCTACGCATGCACAAGAGCGTTCTCGCGCTCCAGTCTGTTAAGGGGCTGGTGGCTGGAAGGGGCAGCCTCGCCGCCGGAAGGAGTTGATTGGGCGGAGCCGAGAAGCGGAGGTGGTAGCTGCGCGCGCGCGCGCTGGTGCGAACGGGAAACGCCGCGAGGGCCAGGACAGGCAGGGCAGTGGGGACGACGGACGGTGGTGGACGATGGCCGCGGCGGCGGGCGGGGGTCCGGGGGCGGCTGCGGGCGCCGTGGGTGCAGGGGGTGCGACGGCGGCCTCCGGCCTGGCGATTTATCGGAGGAAGGACGGGGGCCCGGCTAGCAAGTTTTGGGAGAGCCCGGACACCGTGTCCCAGCTGGATTCGGTGCGAGTCTGGCTGGGCAAGCACTACAAGAAGGTGGGTTCGCGCGCGCCGGTGGGGACCGGGCAGCCGCGCGACGGGGGCTGGAGGTGACTCTGGGCCTCCCGAGCCTGGGGCCGCCCATCCCCCCCCTCCCCCCGCGTGCCACGAGGGACAACAAAGGCCGGCTCTGCGCTCGCCACGCCCCCGCGGGTAGATTCCCCGGACGCGGCGGCCCTGGGCCTGGGTCCCAGCTCTCCCTGGGCCCTAGCATTCTGGTTGGAAGCCTCCTGCTTGCTCCCTTGCTGGCTCTTCTATGCTGCAGCTGGTGGAGCTTGGCAGAGCCGCAGGGCGTGAGTCCTTTTGTCAGCCACCTTAGGTGTGTGAACAAAGAGCGTTCAAGACTGAGCTCAGCATCCTAAAAGCTTGCAAGTTTTGATTTAGAGGCCTTGGTTAGGTAACCAAGGGTTTGCTGCCTGGTCTGGATTCTCTAAGGGTCTGTTGGACAAATGGAAGTTAATTACACAATATTTAAGTCGTGCATCAAAAGCTCGATGGGAACTACAGGACTTAGAAATGGTTTTCCATTTCATTGTAAATTTGCTAATGTGTAAAGGTTTGCATGCGAGAAAGTTAACGTGCCCTTCGGTGAGGCTTTTTTCCTGAGAACTCAGTTATACCAGAAAACCTATCATATTTTTGTAATGTTTTACCATTTTTTGAAAAAAAAAAAAAGTAGCCATGTTTCTCCTACTTTGGAAAGTAAATCCTGAGTCAGTGGTTTTCAGCCCTCTGTTAATATTCCATCCATCCATCCATTTATGTGTGTGTGTGTGTGTGTGTGTGTGTGTGTGTGTGTGTTTGGCGGGGGATCCGTCGCGCTAGTGTGTGGATATCAACTTGTGGGAGTTGTAGATCTGAGATTCACACTCAGGTTGTCAGGCTTGGTAGATAGTGCCTTTACCCAGTGAGCCATCTCTGGCCCAATAATACCAGGTGTAAAATTTCCCCTTCATATAAATATTGGGGAATGAGTGAAACAGCCAGAAACTTCTCCAATTCTAGAAATTGTAGGAGCCTGTCTTGCAAGTTCTGTGCTTCCCTTATTGACGGAGGACCTTTAATGGGGGTTGGAAAGTGCAAAGATCTTGGAAAGTGCAAAGATCTAGGTCAGTCTTTTGACTATGTTCTGGATCATGATTGGCCTGTACTACTTCACGCCTCATGCCTCATCCATACTAAATATCCTTTTTTTTTTTGGCTTTGCGAGACAGGGTCTCCCTGTAGCTCCAGCTGTCCTGGAATTGACTGTAGACCAGGCTGGCCTTGAACTCAGAAAGATCCACCTGCCTCTGCATCCAGAGTGCTTGGATTAAAGGCGTGTGCCACCATATTATTATTTTTTTAATCTTTGAGACAGGGTCTCCCTGGAGCTCCAGCTGTCCTGGAGCTCCCTTTGTAGATTAGGCTTGCCTGGGACTCACAGAGCTCTGCCTGCCTCTGCCTCCTAAGTTGCTGGGAATAAGGATGTATGCCACAAAGCGTAGACCTTTATTTTCTTCTTCCTCTTCCTTTTCCTCTTCTTCCTCCTCTTCCTCTTGCTCTTCCTTTTTCTTCTTTTTGCTTTTTTCAGACAGGGTCTCCCTGTACCCCAGCTGGCCCAGAACTCCCAGAGATTTGCCACCCTTGGCTCCCCAGTGCTGAGACCACAGGCCTGCAGGTGGTGCCACCATGCCCAGCTGCGATTAATTTTTTTTCTTTCTTTTTTTTTTTAATTAATTTATTTAATGTACTGTCTGCATGTAGGTCTGTGCACCCCTGTCATGCAATGCCTTGGAGGTCAGAAGAGGGTGTTGGATTCCCCTGGGACTGGAGTCAAAGACGGTTCTCAGCCGCCATGTGGGTGCTGGGGATCGAACCCGGGTCCTCTGCAAGAGCAGTCGGCGCTCTTAACTGCTAGGCCATCTCTCTATCCCCCGGGATTAATTTTTTAAAGATTCACTTTTATTTTTGTATGTAGGTATGTGTATACACTTGTGAGGGCAGTACTGGTAGCACCCAGAAAAGGGCACCAGGTCCCTGGAGTGACAGGTGGTTGTGAGCAGCCCTATGTGGGAGCATAGGGTCTGAAGACCAGCAAGTACTCTGACTTGCTGAGCCATCTCTTCAGTCCCAATAATTATTTTTTAGGTGAATGAAAAGCTATACTATGTTAATCCTAGCACTCGGGAGGCAGAGGCAGGTGGATCTTTGTTAGTTCAAGGCCAGCCTGGTCTACAGAGTTCCAGGACAGCCGGAGCTACAGGGAGACCCTGTCTCCAAAAGACAAAAAAGAAAAGAAAAGTTATATTATGAGCTGGGGATATTACCCTGGCTATAGTGTGTTTGCCTAGCAGCATGCAGTTAAATCCAGGGTATGAACCTCAGTAGCACACAAAATTCTGGCTTGCTCCGGTGTGGTGGCACATGCCTTTAATCCTAGCACTCAGGAGGCAGAGGCAGGCAGATCTCTGTGAGTTCAAAGCCAGCCTGGTCTACATAGCAAGCTCCAGGCCAGCTGGGACTGAAGGAACACCCTGTCTCAACAAAACAAAACAAAAACAAAAAACATGCCTCACAAAATTCTGGTTTGGTGACTTGTCCTTCAAAGAAAGTGGAGGGAGGAGGAATAGAAGTTCCAGGTCATCTTTTGCTACATAGGGAATTCAAGGCCAGCCTCAGCTACTATGAAACTTTGTCCAGGAAGAAACACACACACACACACACACACACACACACACAGAGTAGTCTATGAACCTGCTCATTCAAGGTTAGCAGCTCAAGTGAAACCTGTCAGTGTTTTGTCAGGGATCTTAGGTTCCTTTGATAATACATTGTGGTACTTTCAGAAGAGACCATTCTTTATCTGATATTTTAATTATATATATATATATATATATATATATATATATTCCTTTAAGATCACATTTGAGACTAGATTTTCTCATCTCCATGAATGTTGACAAGAATATTGCTCTCCCTTAGGAAAAATTGGCTAATTTTTGTTTAAGGAATCTCACCAGCCTTTTTATTTCTTGATTTATTTTCAGCTAGTGTCTTGCTGTGTAGCCCATGCTGACCTGGAGCTCAATAAGAATATTGGCTTCAGTTTGGTGTGGTGGCACATGCCTTGAGTCCTAGCACTCAGAGGCAGAGACAGGCTGATCTCTGTGAGTTCAAGGCCAGTTGGGACTATAGGGAGACTCTCAAAAAACACAAAAATTACAAAAATGCTGGCTTCAAACTCATGATCCTTTGCCTCCGTCTTGCAAATGCTGGGACTGCAGATGTGAAGCATCACATTTGACTCCTTCAGAGATTCTTTTTGGGTAGGTGGTAAAGGGAATTTATGAGTGGCATTTGTTCACGGTGGTCAGGAATCTGCTAATGTTGATTATGCCTCTAAGGCTTTATAATGACAAAATTAAGCCAGTAGTATTTCACACCTGTTATCCCAGCAGAGATATGAGGATCTCTCTGAGTTCAAGGCCAGCGTGGTCTACAGAGTGAGTGCCAGGCCAGCTGGAGCTATAGGGAGACCCTGTTCAAAAGACCAAAAACAAATTTTTTTTTTTTTTTTTACATTTTTTGTGTGTGTATGTAATATAATATCTATATATATATATATATAAATTTTTTTTTTTTTTTTTTTTGAGACAGGGTCTCCCGGGCCCCAGCTGTTCCTGGAACTCATCTGTAGACCAGGCGGCCTTGAACTCACAAGATTCGCCTGCCTCTGCCTCCCAGTGCTAGGATTAAAGGCGCAGGCACCAGCCCAGTTTATTTGCTTATTTTGCATGCATGTGGTGCACTGTCGAAGTCAGTGGATATCTTGCAGGAATGATACTCTCCTTCCACCATGTGGGTTCAGATTTAATTTGGATTCACAGGTTTGGTGACAACACCTTTGCCTGCTGAGCCCCAAGTCCCATTTTTCAATTTAAAATTAAAAGAGAAAAAAAAAAAAAAAAATTTTTTGAAACAGGGTCGTTCCCAGCTGGCCTGGAACTCACTATGTATACCGGGCTGGCCTTGAACTCACAGAGATCTGCCTGCCTCTGCCTCAAGTGCTGGGATTAAAGGCTTGCGGCAGGGGTTGGAGGATGGCCTAGCCGTTAAGAGCACCGACTGCTCTTGCAGAGGACCTGGGTTCAATCCCCAGCACCCACATGGCGGCTGAGAACTGTCTGTAACTCCAATTCCAGGAGAGCTCCAGTTCCCAGGGGAATCCGACCACCTCTTCTGACCTCCGTGGCATTGCGTGACACGGGTGCACACAACCTACATGCAGACAGTACATTTCCTACACAAAAATAAATAAAATTTAAAAATAAAGGCTTGCGGCACTATGGCTGGCTAAAAAAATTTTTTCTGTTTGTGACTCATGTTTTTACATGCAGGTGCCTGTGGCAGCCAGAAGAGGGACTCCTGGAGTCACAGACCATGTGAGCCTGATGACAGTGCTGAGAGTAGCAAACGCTCTTCACTGCTTAGCCGTCTCTCCAGCCCACTGATGGGTTTATTATGTACCCCCTAAACAGCTGAGCAGCCACCATGTGCCAGATACTTACACCTGGCCTTTGGGTGTAGTTCACTAGGAAAGTTCCTGCATTCAAAACACTAGAAGTCAAGACACCCTGAAAGTCAAATTCCTTACAGCATTTCTGAATGATAGTTGTTATTTTACCTTGATTCATTGATTTAAAAGGTAACCTGTTTCCTGAGATTTAAAAACATCTCTAGCTGGTGTGGGCCGCACGGCCTTTATCCCAGCACTCCGGAGGCAGAGGCAGGCGGATCTTTGTGAGTTCAAGGCCCGCCTGGTCTACAGAGAGAGTTTCCAGGACAGCCTGGGCTACAGGGAGACCGTGTCTCAAAAGACCAAAAAAAAAAAAAAAAAAAAAAAATCTTAGTTGGGAGAGGTAGTTAAGAGATTGAATGATTTATCTGGCTTCAGTGACCTTTTTTTTTTTTTGAGGTAGCGTCTCCTTGTAACCCCAGCTGGCCTATGTAGATCAGGCTAGCCTCAATCTCACAGAGATTGGCCTGCCTCTGCCTCCTGAGTGCTGGGACTACAGATGTGTACCACCATGCCCAGGTCTTCAATGACTTGTATCTATTGCATTTTTATTATTTTTATGGTGTTGGGAATGGACCCCCTAAGGTCCTTTGCAAGAAACAACTAGTAAGGTACTCTTTTTTTTTTTTTTTTTTTTGGTCTTTTTCGAGACAGGGTCTCCCTGTAGTCCCAGCTGTCCTGGAACTCACTCTGTAGACCAGGCTGGCTTTGAACTCACAAAGATCCACCTGCCTCTGCCTCCCAAGTGCTAGGATTAAAGGCGTGCGCCACCACGCCCGGCACAACCAGTAAGTACTCTTAACCACTGAGCTGTGTCTCCAGCCCATTTCTTTTTGGGGTTTTGAGACAGTGTCTCACTGTAGCCCCAGCTGGCTTGGAATTCACTGTGAAGACCATGCTGGCCTAAAGATTCACCTGTCTCTGTCTTCGGACTGCTGAGATTAAAGGCTTGTGCCACCATGCCTGACCCAGATTTTATTTATTTTTATTTTATGTGTAGGAGTGTTTTGCCTGAATGCAAGTGCATCACATGAGTGCCTGGTGCTCATTGAGGTCGTAAGTGTGTTTTGATCCCTGGGAACAGGAGTTAAGGACAGGTGTTAGCTACCATATGGTGCTAGGAACCAAACCTGGGTCCTGTAGAAGAGCAATAAATGCCTTTAACTGCTAAGCCACTATGACCTAGAAACTCTTGAATGTCCTGCCTCTGCTTCCCAAGTGCTGGGATTACAGGTGTGTGCCACCATTAAACTTTTGATACTTAATGAACAATTAGGCAATATACAACAGATTTGTTGCTAAAATTTTCTTAGTCTTTTTTAAAATCTTATTTATTTTTTTGTGTGTATGAATGTACTGTCTGCATGTAGGTTTGTGTACCCGTGTCATGCAATGCCTCGGAGGTCAGAAGAGGGTGTCGGATTCCCCTGGAACTGGAGTTCTCCTGAATTGGAGTTACAGACGGTTCTAAGCTGCCATGTGGGTGCTAGGGATTGAACCTGGGTCCTCTGCAAGAGCAGTCGGCGCTCTTAACCGCTAGGCCATCTCTCCAGCCCCTTATTTTTTAGTCTTTTTTGAGACAAGGTCTCCCTGTAGACCTAGTTCACAGAGAGCCACCTATCTTTGCCTCCCAAGTGCTGGGATTAAAAGCATGCACCGCCATACTCTCTGCTAAAAGTTTCTAAATATAGCCCCTTGTTTTTTATTATCACTTGATCCTCCTGTTTCTAACTCCCAAGGTGTATTATAGACATGTGCCACCATGTGAGAGCCCTTCTTTTAGATGTACACCTTTTCTGTCTTTTATACACACACACACACACACACACACACATATATTTTTATATATGTGTATTTTTTTTTGGTCTTTTTGAGACAGGGTCTCCCTGTAGCTCCAGCTGTCCTAGAACTCACTCTATAGACCAGGCTGGCCTTGAACTCACAAAGATCTGTCTGCCTCTGCCTCCCAAGTGCTAGAATTAAAGGTGTGTGCCACCACGCCTGGCTCCTATATTATTATTTTTATTTTATGTGTATGAGTGTATTGCCTGCATGTGTGTAAGTGCACCTGGGTCAGGCAATGCCTGTGGAGTCAGAGGAAGGCATCAGATCTCCTGGAGCTGAAGTTACATACAGCTGTTAGCCACCGCGTGCGAGCTGAGAATTGAACCTGGGTCCTCTGCAAGAGCAGTGCGAGCTGAGAATTGAACCTGGGTACTCTGCAAGAGCAGTGCGAGCTGAGAATTGAACCTGGGTCCTCTGCAAGAGCAGCTGATGGTCTTAACTTACCATCTTTTAATGCCTAATTGGATGAAACTTGGCTCCACTGTGCAGTTCATGTTCCACATATATGGAACACACTGCACCCATTAAAAAGTGGGGTTTTAGCCAGGTGTCATCGTTCACGCCTTTAATCCCAGCACTCCAGAGGCAGAGGTGGGTGGACTTCTGAGTTCAAGGCCAACCCCTGGTCTACATAGTGAGTTCCAAGCGAGCTGGGGCTAGAGGGAGACCCTGTCTCAAAAAAGACCAAAAAAAAAAAAAGTGGCTTTTTTTTTTTTTGGTTGGTTGGTTGGTTTGAGATAGCAGGCCTAGCTGCCTGGAACTAATGCTAGCTCAGGGTGGCTTCAACCTCACTGAAATATACCTGACTCTCAAAATTTTTGCATTTAATTCACTTATTATGTTGCTTCCCTGTCATATTACTCATTATGTTTTCTTAGTCATTAAGTTATCTACTGTTTCTCTCTATATATTTGAATTTTTTTGGTATGGAGAATTGAACTCCAGCTGACCTGGATCCACTTGCCTCTGCCTCCCTGACTACTGGGATTAAAGGCCAACCAAAGTTAGTACAGTGCCATTTCCTAGTAAGTACTAGGAAGTAGACTGCCTTCTCTTCTGCATACATTGTACCAATTTTTGAGTACTCTTTATCTTGCAGTATGTTCATGCGGATGCTCCTACCAATAAAACCCTTGCTGGACTGGTGGTACAGCTTCTTCAGTTCCAAGAAGATGCCTTTGGAAAGCATGTCACCAACCCAGCCTTTACCAAGCTCCCTGTAAGTAAACCATCCTGTTCAGAACATCTTCAGATTCTGTACTCTTAGGTTAAGTATACAAGTATACCTGATGGCTGATTTCCCTTGCTGCTGCCATGCTGTAGAGGAAAGAAAAACAACCTGTGTAGAGAAGATTTTGTTGTTGTTGTTGTTGTTTTAAGACAGTCTCACATATTCCAGGCTGGGCTGGAATTGGCTGTGTAGTAGAAGCTTGCTGTGAACTCTTGATCCTTCTGCCTCCACCTCCCATGTGCTGTAATTATAGGCATGTGCTATCCCTGATCAGTGGTAGCATTCTTATCCACTGGAAGTCTTTTTTTTTTTTTTTTGTCTTTTTAAATTTTTTTTAAATTTTATTTATTTGTCTTTTAAAAATTTTTTAAATTTAATTAATTTATTTATTTTGTCTTTTAAAAAATTGTTTAAATTTATTTATTTATTTATGGTCTTTTCGAGACAGAGTCTCCCTGTAGCCCCAGCTGTCCTAGAACTCACTCTGTAGACCAGGCTGGCCTTGAACTCACAAAGATCCTCCTGCCTCTGCCTCCCCAGTGCTAGGATTAAAGGCGTGTGCCACCACGCCTGGCAATTTTATTTATTTTTGTATGTGTATGAATGTACTTTCTGCATGTAGGTTGGCGCATCCTTGTCATGCAGTGCTTCGGAGCTCAGAAGAGGGTGTCGAATTCCCCTGGAACTGTAAAGACGGTTCTCAGCTGCCATGTGGGTGCTGGGGATCGAACCGTCCTCTGCAAGAGCAGTCGGTGCTCTTAACCACTAGGCCATCTCTCCAGCTGCGCCAGAATACTTTTTATAACTTAAAAAGATTAGTGTGCTTGTATGAGAATGTGAGTGGGCACACACCTGCATACTGAGCATTAGAGGTCAGAGGAGAAGTTGCAGGAGTGGGCTCTCTACTTCTAGGATGTGGAACCATAAGCCATCGGCTTGGTGGGAGGTGCCTTTATGTACTATCTTCTCTCTTGCACATAAAATAAATAAATAGATGTTAAAAACAAAAAAACAGGAAAAAAAAAAAGTAAAAACCAGAATTAATTAGGGTGAGTGTCTACTGAGTACTTTAGTAGTAGACAGCCAGAGCAAAAGCATGTTTGTATAGAACCAGAGAAAGCCGCCCCCGCCCCCGCCCCCGCCCCCGCCCCCTTGATGCTAGAGATCGAACCTAGGTTCTCAAGTGCTGACAGGGTCTTGTTTGGCTGGGTCAGACTAAGGTTTTTTTGGTTTCATTTTGTTTTAAATTTTTTATTTTGGGGGGTGCTAGAGATGAAAAAAATAAGTTCCTTATTTGTTTATTTATTTATATATTTATTTATTTATTTTTTATGTGTATGAATGTACTGTCTGCATGTAGGTTTGTGCACCCCTGTCGTGCAATGCCAAGGAGGTCAGAGAGGGTGTCGGATTCCCCTGGAACTGGAGTTCTCCTGGAATTGGAGTTACAGACGGTTCTCAGCCGCCATGTGGGTGCTGGGGATCGAACCCGGGTTCTGCAAGAGTGGTCGGCGCTCTAACCGCTAGGCCATCCCTCCAGCCCCAAAAGTTTCTTTTTTAAACAAGACTATTCTCTTTTGTGTGTGTGTTGGATCCCCTGGAACTGCAATGGTAATTAACTGCCAGGTAGGTGTAGGTGCTGGGAATCAAACCCAGGTCCTCTGCAAGAGCAGCCAGTGCTCTTAACTGCTGAGCTGAGCTGTTTCTCCAATCAACTTTTACTCGGAAAAAAAAAAAAAATTTTTTTTTTTTTTTTTTTTGGTCTTTTCGAGGACAGGGTCTTCTTGTAGCCCAACTGTCCTGGAACCACTCTGTATACCAGGCTGGCCTTGAACTCACAAAAGATCCACCTGCCTCTGCCTCCCGAGTGCAAGGTTAAAGGCGTGCACCACCATGCCTGGCTCCACGCCCTTTACCCACCATACCTGGCTAAAGTTTTAAAAAATATAGTTAATATTACTATTTAATGTAGCTATCAGGTATCACATAATTTAGAGTAACGGGTTGTGGTGGCACAGGTTTTAATCCCAGCATTTGGGAGGCAGAGGTAGTGGCACAGGTTTTTAATTCCAGGACTTGGGAGGCAGAGGTAGGCAGATCTCTGTGAGTTCAAGGCCAGTCTGGACTACATAGTGAGTTCCAGGCCAGCTGGGGCTATAGGGAGACCCTGTCTCAAAGAGGAACCCCCCAAATAAAAAATTTTAAATTTATATTATTCTTTTTAAATTTAATTAATTAATTTATTTAGTTTTTGGTCTTTTTAAGACAGGGTCTGCCCTTTAGTCCCAGCCTTCCTGGAAACTTACGTCTGTAGACCAGGGGCCTTGAACCACAAAGATCCAGCCTGCCTCTGCCTCCCAAGTGCTAGGATTAAAGGCGTGCACCACCACGCCCGGCTTATTTATTTATTTATTTATTTATTTATTTATTTATTTATTTATCTTTTCAAGACAGGCCCTCTAGCCCCAGCTGGCCTGGAACTCAATCTGTAGACCAGGCTGGCCTTGAACTCACAGAGATCCGCCTGCCTCTGCCTCCCAAGTGCTAGGATTAAAGGCGTGCGCCACCGTGCCTGGCTATTTATTTATTTTTATGTGTATGAATGTACTGTCTGCATGCAAGTTTGTGCACCTGTGTCGTGAAATGCTGAGGAGGTCAGAAGAGGGCGTTGGATTCCCCAGGAACTGGAGTTAAAGACGGTTCTCAGCCACCATGTGGGTGCTGTGGATCGAACCCGGATCTTCTGCAAGAGCAGTCGGTGTTCTTAACTGCTAGGCCATCTCTCCAGCCCCTGGAGATGGGCTGGAACTTGGTATATTGATCTGGCTGGCCTTAATCTCAAGGTGATAGCCCTGTCCCTGCCTCTTTAAGTGTAGGGATTAAAGTTCTTTTTTTTTTTGGTCTTTTTTGAGACAGGGTCTCCCTGTAGCCTCAGCTGTCCTGGAACTCCCTCTACAGACCAGGCTAGCCTTGAACTCACAAAGATCCGCCTGCCTCTGTCTCCCAAGTGCTAGGATTAAAGGTGTGCACCCCCACGCCTGGCTGGATTAAAGTTCTATACCACCTTTCTGGGCTAGTGTTTTGCCTGCATGGGTGTAAGTACATTTCTGTGTGCAGTGCAGAGAAATGGAGTTCAGGAGATGATATCTGATGTCCTCAGTTATAGTTCCAAATGGTTGTTAACTACCATGTATGGCAGGAACTAAACCTACATCTGCTGGAAGAGCAGCCAGTGCTCTTAACCACTGAGCCATTTCTCTAGTCCTAATAAAATAATTTTTTTAAAGATATAATTTATTGCTGGGCATGGTGGTATATGCTTTAAATCCCAGCAGTGCTGTGGCAGAGGCAGGCAGATCTCTAAGATTGAGGCCAGCCTGGTCTGCATAAGGAATTCCAGGCCATCTGGGGCTACAGGGAGACTCTGTCTCAAAAAAAAAAAAGAGGGTAGAGAGATGGCTCATGTGGCTGAAAACTGACACATGGGTATACTTACTTGCATGCTGGCCAAACACCCATTACAATGTATAAATTAAAAAAAAAAAGTCTGGGCGTGGTGGCACATGCCTTTAATCCTAGCACTTGGGAGGCAGAGGCAGGTGGATCTTTGTGAGTTCAAGGCCAGCCTGATTTACAGAGCAAGTTCCAGGTCAGCTGGAGCTACAGGGAGACCCTCTCTCAAAAAGACCAAAAAGAAAAAAAAATATGTTCATGTGTATGATACATACATGTGTTTTTGTATTTCTAATTACGAACATGTAAATATCTAACAACTGAGATTACAAGAGCCTTTAGTCATGGAATTTTTAACTTCCGGGACCTAAACTATTATTTACTTCAAGAGTTTAGAGATTAAGAATATTTTTAGGGGCTGGAGAGATGGCCTAGCCGTTAAGAGCACCAACTGCTCCTGCAGAGGACCCGGGTTCAATCCCCAGCACCCACATGGCGACTGAGAACCGTCTGTAACTCCAATTCCAGGAGAACTCCAGTTCCAGGGGAACCTGACACCCTCTTCTGACCTCCGAGGCATTGCATGACACGGGTGCCTAGACCTACATGCAGACAGTACACTCATACAAATAAATAAATAAATAAATAAATAAATAAATAAATAAATAAATAAAATAAACCTTTAAAAAAAAAGAATATTTTTAGTCATAAGCTATAATTAAAAGTAATTACCTGGCTTAGTTCCAGTAGGACCAGATGCACTTCTGTTCCTCTCAAAATAGAATTCAACATTTTTCCACATGAAAGAGATTGATCTAATTTGAAATAATGTACAACAGAATTGAATGAGAAAGTTAACAAAGAAAATAATTTTTTTTTTTTTAGACTCTTTGAGACAGGGTCTCCCTGTAGCCCTAGCTGGCCCAGAAGAGGGCATCAGTTCCCTTGGAACTGTAATTACAGGTGGTTCTGAGTTACCTAGTACAGATGCTGGAACCCTAACTCTCATGTTCCACACGAGCAACAAATGTTCTTAAGCATAGAGCTATCTCATCTCTCTCTGCAGAAAATGTTTTGTTAGTTTTTGAGACAGGGTCCTGTAATCCCAGTTGGCCTGGAATTCACTATATAGACCAGGCTGTTTTGGATCTCACAGATGTCTTTAGTCCCAGCACTTCAGAGGCAGAGGCAAGCCATTCTCCTGGAGATCAATGTTAGCCTGGTCTACATAGTTCCAGACCAGCTGTGGGCCACAGGGAGACCCTCTTGTAGAGGCCCCCCCAAATAAATAAGTTCTTATTTATCCTGGTATGCCTGTGGTTTCCAGCACTCAGAAGGCGGCGGCAGGAGAATCCAAAGTTTAGAGTCAGCTGTATCTTATTGTGAGTTTGAGTCCTGCCTGTACTACATGCTGCTGTCCTAGTGGGGAAAAAGTGTTATGCACCAGGCCTCGTGGCTCAAGCCTCTCATCCCCAGTTACTTGGGAGGCTGAGGTAAAACTTCAAGACCTATCTGAGCTGCAGGGTAAGTTTAAGGCCAGCTTGGGTAATTTAGTGAGAGCCTGACTTAAAAGGTAAAATCCTTGATATATATATATATATATATGTGTGTGTGTGTGTGTGTGTGTGTGTGTGTGTGTGTGTGTTAATGGAGTTGAAAGGAAGTTGTGGTGCATGCCTTTAATTCCAGCACTTGGGAGGGAGAGGCAGGCGCATCTCTGAGTTCAAGGCCAGCCTGGTCTACATAGCGAGCTCCAGGCCAGCTGGGACTAAAGAGAGACCCTGTCTCAAAAAAAAAAAAAAATTCGGTATGGGTGCATGTGGATGTATATGCATGTGGAAGTTGGAGATCTACCTCAGATGCCACCTTTCAGGAAGCCCTATCCACTTTTATTTTTAGTCAGGGTGACTTAGAGCTCACCAATTAGGGTAGACAGGCTAGCCAGCAAATCCTAGGGATCTTCCTGTCTCCTCCAGAACCAATTATAGGTGTGCCTAGCTTTTATGTAGGGTGCTGGGAATCTGAACTTCACAAATACTTTAGTGGCTGGGCCATCCTCTCATTTTTAACTTTAAATTTATAAAACATAATTTAGATCCAAATAATTTTGTCAGAACCTTTATTTTTCTCATGTGTAATTTATGTAATTTTTAGGCAAAATGTTTCATGGATTTCAAAGCTGGAGGTACCTTGTGTCACATTCTTGGGGCTGCTTACAAGTACAAAAATGAACAGGGGTGGTAAGTTTTTGTATTTATTTGCATGTTTTGATGTGTAAAGTTACTTAATACTAAATCATATCCTTTTTGTGGTATTAGAGAAATTTGTAAGAATATTGAGATGAGGTATGAGATTTAAAATACCAGTTTTCAGAATTTACTTATTTTTATAAGTTGTGGGGTTTTTTTTTGTTTGTTTGTTTGGTTGGTTGGTTGGGTTTTTTTGGTCTTTTTTGAGACAGGATCTGCCTGTAGCTCCAGCTGGCCTGGAACTCGCTATGTAGACCAGACTGGCCTGGAACTCTTAAAGATCTGCCTCCCTCTGCCTTCTGAGTGCTGTGATTAAAGGTGTGCACTACTATGCCCGGCTGTAAATTGCATTTTTCAAGAACCTAGTTTCCATTGTTCTTACCAAGAAAAAATACCAACTATTGTATTTATTAAGTACATGATTATTTTTTGTGGTACCAGGGATTGAATCAAAAGCCTTGTGCATATTAAATTTGTGTTCTATAACTGGTATATATCCCTAGCTGCAGGGTAGTATGTTTTATAGATAATAGGTAGGCATATATTAGTAACAAATGAGAAAGTAGGCTCTCTGAGAAATGTGTGTATTATCAACTTGTAACACATTGCTTGTGAAGCTGATAGCAGTTTTTAGAAATACTTTTTAAAAACTTTTTATTTATTTATTTATGTGTATGAATGTATTGTCTGCATGCAAGTCTGTGCATCCATGTCATGCAATGCCGTGGAGGTCAGAAGAGGGTGTCGGATTCCCCTGGAACTGGAGTTCTCCTGGAATTGGAGTTTCAGATGGTTCTTAGCTGCCATGTGGGTGCTGGGGATCGAACCCAGGTCCTCTGCAAGAGCGGTTGGCGCTCTTAACCACTAGGCCATCCCTCCAGCCCCTAAAAATACTTTTTTAATAATTGTTAAAGAAATTTTAAATGTCTGTGTATTTGACTAAGTTTGTAAGTGTGCACCACATGTGAGCCTGGTGCCTGTGGAAAAAAGGGTGTCAGATATCTAAAACTATAGTTAATGGACAGTTGGTAGCCACGTATGGGTGCTAGGAACTGAAGCTTAGTCCTGTAAGAGCAACAAACGCTCTTAACTGCTGAGCCATCTCTCTAGGCTTTTTAATTTTTTTTTTTTCTCCTTTTTGAGACAGGGTCTCCCTTTAGCCCCAGCTGTCCTGGAACTCACTATGTAGACCAGGCTGACCTTGAACTCACAGAGATCCACCCGCCTCTGCCTCCCAAGTGCTGGGATTACAGGTGTGCACCACAATGCCCAGCAGCTTTTTAATTTTTTTTTTTCAAGACTTAAAAAAAATTTTTTTTTAAATTTATTCTTGTATATGTACGAATGTACTGTTTGCATGCAGGTTTGTGCACCTGTGTTGTGCAGTGCCACGGAGGTCAGAAGAGGGCGTCGGATTCCCCTGGAACTGGAGTTAAAGATGGTTCTCAGCCACCATGTGGGTGCTAGGGATTGAACCCAGGTCCTCTGCAAGAGCAGTTGGCGCTCTTAACCGCTAGGCCATCTCTCCAGCCCCTAATTTTTAATTTTGTTATTGTGCATGAGGATGGGATGAGGGAACAGGCTTGTGTCATGGTATGCATGTGGAAGTCAGAGGACAGTTTGTTAAGCTTTGTTTTTTTCCACTGCATTTCAGGGGTTGAACTGGGGTCATCAGGCATGTTAGGAAAGCATCTTTACTTGCTGTCAGCATCATTTTTAAGTGTTCTCTACTGTGGGATCTCTACGTGGTGGTGTCAGCTTACATGATGTGTTCCAAGTTCTGGTGCTCAGAAATGGGAAGGCAGAATTGGTGCTGCTGGATCATGGGTTCTACCAGTTCCTGGATCTGAAGTAAGCTGAGATTAGGTTTTAGGCAAGTCTCTTTATTCTAGGTTTGCCATTCTGAGAACATAGGTACAAGGATTCTGACTGAGAGATCTTTGCCTAGGTCAGTGGTGGAGTAAGTTGAGAACTCTTGGTATTATTGTTCCCTTCTGTCTTTTCATCTCTTTTCTCTAGCATTGTGTGTCAGTGTGATTTCTTTATTTTCTTGAATTCTGGGACCTCACTTCTAATATGAGAACATAGACTATGTTGGTGTTTCTGAGTTATAGAATAATTGCATGTACCTTCACAGGACTTGGTAACAAGACCTCAAGTTTATTGGCTTAAAGGTTTTTGGTAGTTTTAGTTGCATTTTCTGTCTGAAGTTTATGCTCTTGTAGCACTGTTCTAAGGGATATATGTATAATTGTGTATTTACTACTTTGGGGGGAGGTTGGTTTTTTTTTTTTTTTTTTTTT
>VZQC01002896.1:1760878-1801487 GCA_009823505.1 Rhizomys pruinosus
AAAAAAAAAAAAAAAAAAAAAAAAAGAAGAGGGAGTCATATGGGCTGTTGTTATGGGTTGTTGTTATTCACCATGTGGGTGCTGGGAACTAAATCTGAGTCCTCTGCAAGAACAGCCAGTGCTCTGAACTGGTGAGCCCTGAAAAAGTTAATTTTTTTAAAAAGACCTTATATTTTCCTGTATTTTATTTGTGTGTATCATTTATGGATGTCAAGACAATCTGTAGGAGTTGGTTCTCTCTCCTACCATGTGCCTTCATCCTCTGAGCTATCTCACTCAACTAAGGTTAATTTATTATTACTATTATTGTTGTTGTTTTTGAGGAAGGGTCTCCCTGTAGCCCTTGGTGGCCTGGAACTCACAGAGATCTACCTGCCTCTGCCTCTGCCTCTGCCTCCTGAGTGCTGGATTAAAGGTGTGGTAGCCACAACCAACTTAATTTGTTATATAGTTATATATATATTTTTTAAAGAAACAAATGGCTTTTTATTTTATTTTGTCTTTTTTTGAGACAGGGTCTCCCTATAGCCCCAGCTGGCCTGGAACTCACTCCATAGACCAGGCTGGCCTTGAACTTACAGAAATCTGCCTGCCTCTGCCTCCTGAGTGCTAGGATTAAAGGCATGCGTCACCACGCCTGGCGTAACTATGGCTCTGAGCCACCATGTGGGTGCTGGGAATCTAACCCAGGTCCTCTGCAAGAGCAGTCTGCCCTCTTAACCAATGAGGCATCTCTCCAGCCCCAAAAATGGCTTTTTACAATTATTTTTATTTTATGTGTGTGTGTGTGTGTTGCCTGCAAATATGTAAATATATCCATGTCATGCATTGCCTGGAGAGGTCAGAAGAGGGTGTTGGATTCCACTGGAACTGGAGTTACAGAGGTTTGTTAGCACCCACGTGGGTGCTGGGAACCAAACCCATGTCTTCTGCATGAGCAGCCACTCCTCTTAACTTCTGAGCCATGTCTCCAGCCCATCTCCCATAGTCATATTTAACTAGAAGATATCTGGGGGATTCTTTTAGCATACATATGACCGTGTGTATTATGTACATATATATGATAAAATGTGATGGTTTGATACATGAATATATATGGTATAATGATTTAATGAGAGTAAATTCATTTTGTTATGCTGGGGGTTTAACACAGGGCTATTCATATGCTGTAGAAAGGCTCTCTGACTGAGTGAGCTACAACCTTAATCTTAAGTTACTGTAATTAGCATATCTGTCATTTTAAACCTTTTAATTATTTATAGTTTGTATTTTATTCTTTATATTTTATGTGTTTTATGTACATAAGTGTATGTGTCTGATCTTCATGGAGATGGAATAAGAGTGGAGAATCCCCTTGAACTGGAATTACAGGCAGTTGTGGACGTCAGTGTGGGTGCTGGAAACCAAACCCAGGTCCTCTGCAAAGAGTGGCCAGTATTTTTAACCACTGAGCCACCTCTCCAGCCCAAGTATCTATCTAATTTTTAAGAATTTCTAGGCCTGGGGACTGGAGAGATCACTCAGCACTGGTTGCTTTTCCAGAGGACTCAGGTTTGGTTTCTACAGCCTACATGATGACTAACTTCTTAAATCCAGTTCCAGAGGATCTGACACCCTCTTCTGATCTCTGCAGGCATTTACATACATGCAGGCAATACACA
This sequence comes from Rhizomys pruinosus, assembly GCA_009823505.1. Taxonomy (NCBI): domain Eukaryota; kingdom Metazoa; phylum Chordata; class Mammalia; order Rodentia; family Spalacidae; genus Rhizomys; species Rhizomys pruinosus. Next base: position 1,762,540 of record VZQC01002896.1, read on the forward strand.
TAACACATAAAATAAAACAAAAAATGATAAATAAAATACAAAAAAAAAAAAGAATTTCTGGGGATGGAAGAGTTGGGTCTGTGGTTAAAGGCATTTAATGCCAAGCCTGATGACCTGAATTTGATTCCTTGAACCCACATTGTGGAAGGAGAACTGGGTCCTACAAGCTGTCTACTGAATCTTTATAGATTCTGGATGTTAACCTTTTGTCAGATACTTAATTTGCATACTTTTTCCCACTTGGCCTACTCCAGTCTTGTAAGTTGTCTCCACTGTGTTGTTTTCTTTGGTATGCACAATAGTTCTGTTTGATGTGATTCTCTTTGCTTAGTTTTACTTTTTTTTTTACTTTTAATTTAATTTTATTTTTTATGTGTATGAATGTACTGTCTGCATGTAGGTCTGTGCATCCGTGTTGTAAAATGCCACGGAGGTCAGAAGAGGGTGTTGGATTCCCCTGGAACTGGAGACAAAGACGGTTTTCAGCCGCCATGTGGGTGTTGAGGATAGAACCCGGGTCCTCTGCAAGAGCAGTCAGCGCTCTTAACTGCTAGGCCATCTCTCCAGCCCTAAGCTTAGTTTTACTTTTGTTGTGACTACCCAAAGGATGATTGGTATTACATGGCAGATAAGCATTCTATTACTGAGCTACATCCCCAGGCACAGTAACAGTCTTTGAGATAGCTTTCATGCTCTAAACATACTTCTGGTTTTGTTTTTCTTTTTCTTTTTTTTAAATTTTTATTTATTTTTTGTCTGAGACAGTGTCTCCCTGTAGTTCCAGTGGGCCTGGAATCACTATGTAGACCAGGCTGGCCTTGAACTCACAGAGATCTGCCTGCCTCTGCCTTCTGAGTGTTAGGATTAAAGGTGTGTGTCACCACGCCTGGGGATTTTTATTTTTTGTATGTATGAGTGTATTGCATACATGAAGTGTACTTGTGTTGTTCAGTGCCTGGTGGAGGCAGAAGGCCTTGGATCCCTGGGAACTGGAGTTATGGATGGTTGTTAGCTGCCATGTGGGTGCTGTTAATCAAACCTGGGTCTTCTGCAAGAGTGGCTAGTGCTTTTACCCACTGAGCAATTCTCTACAGCTCCAAGAAAAAAAAAAAAATTTTTTTTTTTTTTGAGGCAGGTTCTCACTATGTATCCTGGCTAGCTTGGAGCTTGCTATGTAGAACAGACTACTATAATATGTAGACTAGCAATTAGTAACCAGGACTAGCAAGATGGGTTAGACGAGAAGAAAGTATTGCTGTAGAAACCTGGTGGTCCAAGTTTAGTCCCTAAACCCGCATATAAAGGTAGGAGGAGAGAACTGACTCCAAAGTTGTGTTCTAGCCTCCACTCCAGGCCGTAGCATGCACACTTGTGCTTGTATACAAACAGCCGTGCACATACATAAATAATAAAGCTTTTACCTGCTGTCCCAACTCAGTAGCCCTTAGTGTCATCTAATAGGAAGGTATTTATAGTGTACATTTGCATAGTACTGAATGTCTCCACATGTTTTATACGGTGCTAGTTTAGTTTCTAAGCCTTTACAAAGAATTTGAATTCAAATGTAAAATCAAATTTCCACTTAGGTTTGATGTGGGAGACAAACTTAATAATGCACTTTTTGCCTTTTGTTAGGAGGAGATTTGATCTGCAGAATCCATCCCGAATGGATCGTAATGTTGAAATGTTTATGAACATTGAAAAAGCATTGGTACAGGTAAGTTGGAGAATTAAATCCCTCTTCTACTTTGCCATGTATCCCTCTTTTTCCCTTCCCTGCTTTCTGTCTTATTTTAGATAGTACTTCCGTGGCCCAAGCCAGCCTAAAAATCCTCCTGCCTCAGTACTGTGCCCCAGAATTAGAGGCATGAATCACCAGTTTAGCTTTAGAAAAGTTGTTATTTTTCTTTAACCTACTTCCATTTCTAAGATTAGGTGTGTTTGATTGCCCAAAGATAAAGGGAAAGAATTTTTTTTTGCTCTTTTTCCCTGTAGCCCCAGCTGTCCTGAACTCACTCTGTAGATCAGGCTGGCCTTGAACTCACAAAGATCCGCCTGCCTTTGCATGCCACCACGCCCAGCTAAAGGGAAAGAAATTTCTAAAATAATATTTTTATTTTTACTTTATTTATGTGAATGTACGTAGGTACACTGGTGTCAAGCAGTGCCCTTGGAGGGCAGAAGAGGGCATAGATCCCTTGGAATGGGAGTTATGTGGATGGTTATTAGCAACCATGGCGGTGCTGTGATTTGAATCTAAGTCCTCTGCAAGAGGAACCAGTGCTCTTACCAGCTGAGCCATCTCTGCAGTCCCAGTTCATTATTTTTTATTTTTTAATTTCTTTATTTTATTTTATTTTTTATATGTATGAATGTACACAACTGCCATGTGGGTGCTGGGGATCAAACCCGAGTCCTCTGCAAGAGCAGTTGGCTCTCTTAACCGCTAGGCCATCTCTCCAGCCCCCCTCCCCCCCTTTTTTTTTTGACCCGGGGTTTCACTGTTACCTGTTACCCTGGCTGACCTGAAAACACTGTGTGGACTAGGCTGGCTTGAACTCTCAGAAATCTGCCTGTCTCTGTTTCCTAAGGTAGGTACCATTATGCCAGTTCTAGTTTTATTGTTATTTATTTATTTAATTTTATTTATTTCTGAGAACCGTCTGAAACTCCCTCAATTCCAGGAGAACTCCAGTTCCAGGGGAATCCGACACCCTTTTCTGACCTCCACGGCATTGCACGACACGGGTGCACAAACTTGCATGCAGACAGTACATTCGTACACATACAGAAATAAAAAAAAAAAAAGAAGCCATAAAAAAAAAAGTGCTGAGCTGGGCATGGTGGCACATGCCTTTAATCCCAGCACTTGGGAGGCAGAGGCAGGCAGATCTTTGTGAGTTCAAGGCCAGCCCGGTCTACAGAGTGAATTCCAGGACAGCTGGGGCTACAGGGAGACCCTGTCTTGAAAAGACAAAAAAAAAAAAAATAAGCTGGGTATGGTGGCGCATGCCTTTAATCCCAGCACTCAGGAGTCAGAGGCAGGCGGATCTCTGTGAGTTCAAGGCCAGCCTGGTCTACAAAGTAACTTCCAGGACAGCTGGGGCTACAGGGAGACCCTATCTCAAAAAGACAAAAAAAATAAAAAAAAATAAGGTAAAATTAAAAAATCAGTTTTGGGTTTTTTTTTTTGAGACTGGGTCTCTTCTATAGGACCACTTGGCCTCAAACTCATTACATAGAATCCATAGACCAGGCTGGCCTGGATCTCATAGAGCTCCACCTCCTCCCATCCCCTGTCCTAGCTAAAGGCATGGACCACTACATCTTGTAAATATTTTGTCTGTTGTGTATGTGCTGTGTCTGTGTTGCCCTGTGCCAGGGCACTGGTGAGGTTACAGGACAACTCTTGGAATTAGTTCCATTCTTCCATCTTTATGTGGATTCTGATGACCAAACTCAGGTTGTCAAGGGCTGCATAGCAAGCACTCTGATCAGTCACTGACTGGCCCTTTGTCTTATTTAAAAAATATATTTTTAAACAAATAATAGAATTTTTTTTTTTTTTTTTTGTCTTTTCAAGACAGAGTCTCCCTGTAGCCACAGCTCTCCTGGAACTCACTCTGTAGACCAGGCTGGCCTTGAACTCACAACGATCCACCTGCCTCTCCCTCCCGAGTGCTAGGATTATAGCCATCTGCCACCACACCCTGCTCTACCTTCCTTTGTGATAAAGGATCTCTCACTGGAGTTAATTGGCTAGACTGATTGGCAAGGAATCTCCTGATTGGTGCTAGGGTTACAAATGTGTGCCCTCGTTTTCAACTGCGGATTCAGTTTCAGTTCCTCATGGTGTTTTTTTTTTTGTTTTTTTTTTTTTGTTTTTTTTTTTTTTAATTATTTAATAAGTTATGTTTCTCTGTAGTTGTCTCAGTCTCGCAGCAAGTTTGTGCGCCCCGTGTCGTGCAAATGCCGCGGGAGGTTCGAAAGAGGGTCTCGGATTCCCCTGGAACTGGAGTTCTCCTGGAATTTGGAGTTAGCACAGACGGTTCTCAGCCACCATGTGGGTATATATCGAACCCGGGTCCTCTGTAAGAGCGGTCGGTGCTCTTAAACTCCGCTAGGCCATCTTCTCCAGGCCCCTCAGGTGTTTTTGTTTTGTTATGTTTGGTATTTTTGAGACAGCGGTCTCCCTTTAGGCCCAGCTGGCCTGGATTCTCACTCTGTAGACCAGGCTGGCCTTGTTCTCTGAGTTTTCTTTAGCAGGATTCTTCATTTAAATGATTATCAGCAGTTTTTGGTAGCTAGCGAGTGATCTTGGGGTTGATTTGTTTTGTTTGCTTGTTTTGAGACAGTCTATATGTACCCCCAGCTGACCTAACTCGCCTATGTAGACCAGGCTTGGCCTCTGTTACTCATAGAGATCTGTCTGCATCTGCCTCCCAAGTGCTGGGATTCCTGGCTGTGTTTTTTTTTAATTATTATTAATTTTTTTTTACTATTTTTGAGACATGCTCTCCCTTTAAGCCCCAGCTGGCCTTGAACTCACAGAGAATCCGTCTGCCTCCTGCCTCTCAAGTGCTGTGGGATTAAAGGTGTGTGCCATCATGCATGGCTGTGGATGATTTTCAAGTGTTTGGTGAACCATCTCAATTTTAATTTGAAATAAGACTTCTCTTTCACCACTCAGGGGCTAGAGAAAATAGTTCAGAGATTGAGAACACTTGTTTTTTCAGAGACTTGGAATTTTGAGTTCCCAGCACCCCCACAGCGGTGGCTGACAACTGTCTGTAACTCCAGATCAGGTAATCTATCACTGTCTTCTGACATCTATAGGCACTGCATAGATGCTCATAATATGTAAAACAATACACCAAAGCGATGAGCTAGCTGAGTGTGGTGCGCATACCTTTAATCACACCACCACTCGAGGCAGAGGCAGTGGATCTCTGTGAGTTCAAGGCCAGCCTGGTCTACAGAGTGGAGTTCCAGGTCAACTGGGGCAATAGGGAAGAGCCTGTCTAAAACAAACAACAAACCACTTTTACATTCTTATCCAAACCTTGTTTTGGTTTTAGAAGTGTGAGTTGTTTTTTTTTTTTTTTTTTTTTTTTTTTTTTGAGACAAGGTCTCCCTGTATCCCTCTGCCCAGCTTCGTAGTTCACTATGTAGACCAGGGCTGGCCTTGAACTCACAAAGATCCCCTGCCTCTGCCTCCCAAGTGATTAGGGATTAAAGGCGTGCCGCCACCACGCCCGGCAAGAAGTGTGAGTTTTGAGCCTGCGGTGAAGTGGTACATGCCTTTACTTCCCAGCACTTGAGAGTCAGAGGCAGGGGGATCTCTGTGAGTTCAAGGCCATCCTAGTCTAACATAGTCTAGCATCTTGGCTTGAGGAAGATTCTGTCTCAAAAAAAAAAAAACTCAACACAAACAAGTGAGCTTAAAATATGCCAAATTTTGCCATTAGGATGCTGATAAGTGACAAGGACCAGTGTGCTAGCTGTGTGAGCAGGTGAGCCTGAGGATGCACGCTTGAGCTCTGGTATCCACATGGTAGAAGACAACTTTGACTCACCACCAGCTGTCCTCTCTAGTATCCACATGGTGGAAGAGAGGCTGTACTCCCACCAGCTGTCCTCTCATCTTTTTTTTTGTGTTGGCTTTGTTTTTTGTTTTTGTCTTTTTTGAGACAGGGTCTTCCTGTCTGTAGCCCCAGCTGTCCTGGAACCACTCTAGTAGACTAGAGCTGGCCTTGAACTCACAAAGATCCGCCTGCCTCGGCCTCCCAAGTGCTAGGATTAAAGGCATGCGCCACCATGCTTCGAGCCTTGTCCTCTCATCTATTACACACTGTGCCCATGCAGATGCCTGTGTGCACTTGCAACTTAAAATTTGACGATGTGTTATACATGCAGACAGTATGTTATAACAGAACATGTATCTTAACTGTAAAATGATGCATAATGGCATAAGTAGTAGTACATTCAATTTGAATTTTAAATCTCTCTTTTTTTCCTCCAGAATAATTGTTGTGACCAGACCCAACATCTACCTCATTCCAGACATTCGATCGTGAAGTTTGGCTAAACAAATTGAAACGATCATCAAATCAAACGGCATCCAGGTAATAGACACAACACTCTTCGGTGGTAGTGTTAGTAACTTTATTTTTTATTTTATTTGTTTCTTTTCAAGACAGAGGTCTCCCTTAGCCCCAGGCTGGCTGGGAACTCGCTCGGTGACCAGGGCCGCCTTGAACTCAGAGATTCTGCCTCTGCTTCTCCAAGTGCTAGATTCAAAGGTGTGCACCCACCATGCCAGCTGTTATAAACTTTAATAAATGGAAATCATGATATCTTTGGACGTTTGTATATTCTGCTTTACAAAGGAAAGCATGTCTCTTTTGAATTCGTTATCACTCCACTACCTGCTTGACTCTATAGGTAGCAATTTAAATAGTCACTGGGTATGAAAACACTGTAGTAGTCCAAAAAGCAGAAGTACAAAGTTACCTAGTTCAAAGGAGACCCATAGTAATTATGTCACAGAATTTATAAATTCACCAACAATAAGCTGAGAGTTGGTGGTCCGCCACCACCTTTAATCCCAGCACTCAGGAGGCAAAGGCAGGTGGATTTCTGGTGAGTTCAAGGCCCAGCCTGGAGCTACATAGTACGTTCCAGGCAGCTGGGGCTACCAGATAACCCTGTCTCGGAAAACACCAAAAAACTAAAACTCACCAAAAAAAGTGGTGAAGAAGATTGATAATTAAGGAGGTGAAATATACTTGTATGTTATTTATTTGGTCCTTTTTAAGACAGGGTCCTCCTGTAAACTCTGGCTGCCCGGGAGAGCTCACTCTGCACGAACCAGGCTTGGCCTTGACTCACCAGAGCATCCCACCGCCTCTGCCCTCCCAAGTGCAGGATTAAAGGCGTGCACACCCATGCCCAGTTTTGGAAAAAGGTATACTTTCTAATTAACTCTCCTTACTCATTGAATTGTATTTATATGTGCATCTTTTGTAAAGTAAGGGGGAAAATTCTGGTTTTCAGTGCATGCCTGTAGACAGTAGAGAAGGATGTCCGGCAAAACCATGCACACGCTGTTCTCACTAGTCTATGCCGTCCTGGCAGTGTCCTTATCTTCCAGTGTACATGGCCTGTTCCTCACTGTCTATGCCGTCCTGGCAGTGTCCTATCTTCCAGTGTACACGGCTGGTTCTCACTAGTCTATGATCCTGGCAATGTCTATCTTCCAGATGTACACGGACTGTTCTCACTAGTCTATACCGTCCTGGCATGTACTATCTTCCAGTGTACACGGCTGTTCTCACTAGTCTATACTGTCCTGGCATTGTACTATCTTCCAGTGTACACGGCTGTTCTCACTAGTCTATGCTGTCCTGGCAATGTACTATCTTCCAGTGTACACGGCTGTTCTCACTAGTCTATGCGTCCTGGCAATGTCTATCTTCCAGTGTACACGGCTTGTTTCCACAGTCCTATGGCTGGTCCTGGCAATGTCCTATTTCCAGTGTACATTGCTGTTCTCACTAGTCTTTATGCTGTACCTGGGCAATGTTCTACTACTTCAGTTTAACGGCTGTATTCTCCATCTAGGTCCTAGGTTGCTGTCTGCTGGCAATGTCTTCTAATCTTCCAGTGTAACGGCTGTTCTCACTATCTATGCTAGTCCTGGCAGCGTNTTTTTAAAATTTTATTTATTTTTGTATGTGTATGAATGTACTGTCTGCATGCAAGTTTGTGCGCCCGTGTCGTGCAATGCCGCGGAGGTCTGAAGAGGGTCTCGGATTCCCCTGGAACTGGAGTTCTCCTGGAATTGGAGTTACAGACGGTTCTCAGCCACCATGTGGGTGCTGGGGATCGAACCCGGGTCCTCTGTAAGAGCGGTCGGTGCTCTTAACCGCTAGGCCATCTCTCCAGCCCCTCATGGTGTTTTTGTTTTGTTATGTTTGGTATTTTTGAGACAGGGTCTCCCTTTAGGCCCAGCTGGCCTGGATCTCACTCTGTAGACCAGGCTGGCCTTGTTCTCTGAGTTTCTTTAGCAGGATTTTCATTTAAATGATTATCAGCAGTTTTTGGCTAGCTAGCGAAGTGATCTGGGGTTGATTTTGTTTGTTTGCTTGTTTTGAGACAGTCTATATGTATCCCCAGCTGACCTGGAACTCCCTATGTAGACCAGGCTGGCCTTGTACTCATAGAGATCTGTCTGCATCTGCCTCCCAAGTGCTGGGATTCCTGGCTGTGTTTTTTTTTAATTATTATAATTTTTTTACTATTTTTGAGACATGCTCTCCCTTTAGCCCCAGCTGGCCTTGAACTCACAGAGATCCGTCTGCCTCTGCCTCTCAAGTGCTGGGATTAAAGGTGTGTGCCATCATGCATGGCTGTGGATGATTTTCAAGTGTTTGGTGAACCATCTCAATTTTAATTTGAAATAAGACTTTCTTTCACACTCAGGGGGCTAGAGAAATAGTTCAGAGATTGAGAACACTTGTTTTTTCAGATGACTTGGATTTGGTTCCCAGCACCCCCACAGGGTGGCTGACAACTGTCTGTAACTCCAGATCCAGGTAATCTATCACTGTCTTCTGACATCTATAGGCACTGCATAGATGCTCATAATATGTAAAACATACACAAAGCGATGAGCTAGCTGAGTGTGGTGGCGCATACCTTTAATCACAGCACTCGAGGCAGAGGCAGGTGGATCTCTGTGAGTTCAAGGCCAGCCTGGTCTACAGAGTGAGTTCCAGGTCAACTGGGGCAATAGGGAGAGCCTGTCTAAAAACAACAACAAAACCACTTTTACATTCTGTATCAAAACTTGTTTTTGTATTTAAAGAAGTGTGAGTTTTTTTTTTTTTTTTTTTTTTTTTTTTTGGACAAGGTCTCCCTGTATCCGGGCTGTCTGGACTCCCCTTCTGTAGTTCACTATGTAGACCAGGGCTGGCCTTGAACTCACAAAGATCCTCCTGCCTCTGCCTCCCAAGTGATTAGGGATTAAAGGCGTGCCGCCACCACGCCCGGCAAGAAGTGTGAGTTTTGAGCCTGCGGTGAAGTGGTACATGCCTTTACTTCCCAGCACTTGAGAGTCAGAGGCAGGGGGATCTCTGTGAGTTCAAGGCCATCCTAGTCTAACATAGTCTAGCATCTTGGCTTGAGGAAGATTCTGTCTCAAAAAAAAAAAAACTCAACACAAACAAGTGAGCTTAAAATATGCCAAATTTTGCCATTAGGATGCTGATAAGTGACAAGGACCAGTGTGCTAGCTGTGTGAGCAGGTGAGCCTGAGGATGCACGCTTGAGCTCTGGTATCCACATGGTAGAAGACAACTTTGACTCACCACCAGCTGTCCTCTCTAGTATCCACATGGTGGAAGAGAGGCTGTACTCCCACCAGCTGTCCTCTCATCTTTTTTTTTGTGTTGGCTTTGTTTTTTGTTTTTGTCTTTTTTGAGACAGGGTCTTCCTGTCTGTAGCCCCAGCTGTCCTGGAACCACTCTAGTAGACTAGAGCTGGCCTTGAACTCACAAAGATCCGCCTGCCTCTGCCTCCCAAGTGCTAGGATTAAAGGCATGCGCCACCATGCTCGAGCCTTGTCCTCTCATCTTTACACAGTGCCCATGCATGTGTGTGCACTTGCATACTTAAATTTTGACGATGGTGTGTATCATGCAGAACAGATGTATCATAACAGAACATGTATCTAACTGTAAAAGATGGCATAATGCATAAGTAGTAGTATTCATTTGAATTTTAAAGTCTCTCTTTTTTTCCTCAGAAATAATTTGTTGTGACCCAGACCCAACATCTACCTCATTCCCAGACAATTGATCGTGAAGCTTGGCTAAACAAATTGAAACGACTATCAAATCAAACGGCATCAGGTAATAGACACAAACTCTCTCGGTGGTAGTGTTAGTAACACTTTATTTTTTATTTTATTTTGTCTTCTTTTCAAGACAGGGTCTCCCTGTAGCCCCAGGCTGGCTGGGAACTCGCTCGGTAGACCAGGGCCGCCTTGAACTCACGAGACTGCTTGCCTCTGCTTCCAAAGTGCTTTGATTCAAAGGTGTGCACCCACCATGCCCAAGCTTGTTAGTAAACTTTAAATAAATGGAAATCATGATATCTTTGGACGTTTGTATATTTCTGCTTTACAAAGGTAAAGCATGTACTCTTTTGAATTCGTTATCATCCACTACCTGCTTGACTCTATAGGTAAGCAATTTTAAATAGTCACTGGGTATTGAAAAACACTGTAGTTAGTCCAAAAAGCAGAAGTAACAAGTTACCTAGTTAAAGGAGACCCATAGTAATTATGTCACAGAATTTATAAATTCACCAACAATAAGCTGGTAGAGTGGTGCTCGCCACACCTTTAATCCAGCACTCAGGAGGCAAGCAGGTAGGATTTCTGTGAGTTCAAGGCCCAGCCTGGGACTACATAGGTACGTTCCAGCCAGCTGGGGGCTACCAAGGATAACCCTGTCTCGAAAACACCAAAAAACTAAAACTCACCAAAACAAAGTTGGTGAGAAGATTGATAATTAGAGGAGGTGAAATATACTTATTTATTTATTTGGTCCTTTTTAAAGACAGGGTCTCCTTGTAAACTCTAGAGCTGCCCGGGAGAGCTCGTACTCTGTAAGGAACCAGGCTGGCCTTGACTGCACAGAGCATCCCACCTGCCTCTGCCCTCCCAAGGTGCTGAGATTTAAAGGCGTGCACACCACTGCCCAGTTTTGGAAAAAAGTATACTTTCTAATTAACTCTCCTTACTCATTGAATTGTATTTATATGTGCATCTTTTGTAAAGTAAGGGGGAAAATTCTGGTTTTCAGTGCATGCCTGTAGACAGTAGAGAAGGATGTCCGGCAAAACCATGCACACGCTGTTCTCACTAGTCTATGCCGTCCTGGCAGTGTCCTATCTTCCATGTACATGGCCTGTTCCTCACTGTCTATGCCGTCCTGGCAGTGTCCTATCTTCCAGTGTACACGGCTGTTCTCACTAGTCTTACTGTCCTGGCATATGTCTATCTTCCAATGTACACGGACTGTTCTCACTAGTCTATACTGTCCTGGCATTGTACTATCTTCCAGTGTACACGGCTGTTCTCACTAGTCTATACTGTCCTGGCATTGTACTATCTTCCAGTGTACACGGCTGTTCTCACTAGTCTATGCTGTCCTGGCAATGTACTATCTTCCAGTGTACACGGCTGTTCTCACTAGTCTATGCGTCCTGGCAATGTCCTATCTTCCAGTGTACACGGCTGTTCTTCCACTAGTCCTATGGCTGTCCTGGCAATGTCCTATTTCAGTGTACATGCTGTTCTCACTAGTCATTATGCTGTACCGGCAATGTACTACTACCTTCAGTTACACGGCTTTCTCAGCTACGGTCCTAGGTAGCTGTCTGCTGGCAATGTATCTATCTTCCAGTGTAACGGCTGTTCTCACTATCTATGCTGTCCTGGCAGCGTNTTTTTTTTGAGACAGCGTCTCCCTGTAGTTCCGGCTGTCCTGGAACTCACTCTGTAGACCAGGCTGGCCTTGAACTCACAAAGATCCGCCTGCCTCTGCCTCCCAAGTGCTAGGATTAAAGGCGTGCGCCACCACGCCCGGCAAGAAGTGTGAGTTTTGAGCTGGGTGAAGTGGTACATGCCTTTACTTCCAGCACTTGAGAGTCAGAGGCAGGGGGATCTCTGTGAGTTCAAGGCCATCCTAGTCTACATAGCATCTGTTGCTTGAGGAAGATTCTGTCTCAAAAAAAAAAAAAATCAACACAAACAAGTGAGCTTAAATGCCAAATTTTGCCATTAGGATGCTGATAAGTGACAAGGACCAGTGTGCTAGCTGTGTGAGCAGGTGAGCCTGAGGATGCACGCTTGAGCTCTGGTATCCACATGGTAGAAGACAACTGACTCCCACCAGCTGTCCTCTCTAGTATCCACATGGTGGAAGAGAGCTGACTCCCACCAGCTGTCCTCTCATCTTTTTTTGTTTGTTTGTTTTTTGTTTTGTCTTTTTGAGACAGGGTCTTCCTGTATGTAGCCCCAGCTGTCCTGGAACTCACTCTGTAGACTAGGCTGGCCTTGAACTCACAAAGATCCGCCTGCCTCTGCCTCCCAAGTGCTAGGATTAAAGGCATGCGCCACCATGCTCGGCCTTGTCCTCTCATCTTTACACATGTGCCATGGCATGCCTGTGTGCACTTGCATACATTAAATTTGTACGTGTGTGTATGCATGCAGACAGATGTTCATACACATACATGTATCTAAATGTAAAATGATGCATAATGCATAGTAGTAGTACATTCATTTGAATTTTAAAGTCTCTCTTTTTTTCCTCAGAATAATTGTTTGACCAGACCCAACATCTACCTCATTCCAGACATTGATCTGAAGTTGGCTAACAAATTGAAAGATATCATCAAACGGCATCAGGTAATAGACACAACACTTTCGTGTAGTGTTAGTAAACTTTATTTTTTATTTTATTTTTTGTCTTTTCAAGACAGGGTCTCCCTGTAGCCCCAGCTGGCCTGGAACTCGCTCTGTAGACCAGGCCAGCCTTGAACTCACAGAGATCTGCCTCCCAAGTGCTAGGATCAAAGGTGTGCCCCACCATGCCCAGCTGTTAGTAAACTTTAATAAATGGAAATCATGATATCTTTGGACTTTGTATATTTCTGCTTTAAAGGAAAGCATGTCTCTTTGAATTCGTATCATCCACTACCTCTGACCTATAGTAGCATTTAAATAGTCACTGGGATGAAAACACTGTAGTAGTCAAAAAGAGAAGTACAAGTACCTAGTTAAAGAGACCCATATAATTATGTCACAGAATTTATAAATTCACCAAAATAAGCTGAGAGTGGTGGTGCACACCTTTAATCCCAGCACTCAGGAGGCAAAGGCAGGTGGATTTCTGTGAGTTCAAGGCCAGCCTGGTCTACATAGTGAGTTCCAGGCCAGCTGGGGCTACAAGGAGACCCTGTCTCGAAAACACCAAAAAATAAAACTCACCAAAATAAAGTTGGTGATAAGATTGATAATTAGAGGAGGTGAAATATACTTTATTTATTTATTTGGTCTTTTTAAGACAGGGTCTCCCTGTAACTCTGGCTGCCCTGGAGCTCACTCTGTAGACCAGGCTGGCCTTGAACTCACAGAGATCCACCTGCCTCTGCCTCCCAAGTGCTAGGATTAAAGGCGTGCACCACCATGCCCAGTTTTGAAATATACTTTCTAATTAACTCTCCTTACTCATTGAATTGTATTTATATGTGCATCTTTTGTAAAGTAAGGGGGAAAATTCTGGTTTTCAGTGCATGCCTGTAGACAGTAGAGAAGGATGTCCGGCAAAACCATGCACACGCTGTTCTCACTAGTCTATGCCGTCCTGGCAGTGTCCTATCTTCCAGTGTACATGGCTGTTCTCACTAGTCTATGCCGTCCTGGCAGTGTCCTATCTTCCAGTGTACACGGCGGTTCTCACTAGTCTATGCCATCCTGTCAATGTCCTATCTTCCAATGTACACGACTGTTCTCACTAGTCTATGCCGTCCTGGCAATGTACTATCTTCCAGTGTACACGGCTGTTCTCACTAGTCTATACTGTCCTGGCATTGTACTATCTTCCAGTGTACACGGCTGTTCTCACTAGTCTATGCTGTCCTGGCAATGTCCTATCTTCCAGTGTACATGGCTGTTCTCACTAGTCTATGCTGTCCTGGCAATGTACTATCTTTCAGTGTACACGGCTATTCTCACTAGTCTATGCTGTCCTGGCAATGTTCTATCTTCCAGTGTACACGGCTGTTCTCACTAGTCTATGCTGTCCTGGCAGCGTACTATCTTCCAGTGTTGTCTTCACCTTCTTTATTTTCATTTGTACTTTTATATTTCCTGCAGTATAAGTTTCTAGTTAACATATGGTTAAAGAACAGTTAACCCCATAACTTGGTAAACTAGCCAAGGATTGGTAGGTGATAATTTTCTGTAAAAATATCATTTATAAAAAAAAAATATATGTCAGGGCTGGAGAGATGGCCTAGCGGTTAAGAGCACCGACCGCTCTTACAGAGGACCCGGGTTCGATCCCCAGCACCCACATGGCGGCCGAGAACCGTCTGAGACTCCAATTCCAGGAGAACTCCAGTTCTAGGGGAATCCTGACCTCTGCGGCATTGCACGACATGGGTGCACAAACTTGCAAGCAGACAGTACATTGATACACATACAGAAATAAATAAATGCCAGGCGTGGTGGCGCATGCCTTTAATCCTAGCACATGGGAGGCAGAAGCACGCGGATCTCTGTGAGTCCGAGGCCAGCCTGGTCTACAGAATGAGTTCCAGGTCAGCCAGAGCTACAGGGAGACCCTGTCTCAAAAAAAAAAAAAAAGACCAAAAAATAATATATATCATTTATATGACACTGTTTCACTGAATTGTAGTATTGGTTCAGAAGCCTCATACAATACCCTTTTTCTCCCAGTCGAAAATATCTTGTATGTTCTAAAAGCAAGTAGTTGTAATAATTACTACAATTACCGATTTTGTACAGTCTTTCGTTTAGAGATAATATCTTTCTCATAGTTAAATATAGTGTCATGTATAAATAGTATCAAGTGTGGTGGCACATACCTTTAATCTTACCACTTGGGAGGCAGAGGCAGGCGGATCTCTGTGAGTTCAGTGCCAGCCTGGTCTATATAGCGAGTTCCAGGCCAGCTGAGACTAAAGCGAGACCCTGTTTCAAAAAGACCAAAAAAAAAAAAAAATAGTGTCATGTATAAATAGAATAATGGTGTTGTCAGCTGGAACTGTGTCCACTTCCTCTTTTGACCAGCACTATGAATTTCAACAGATCACTTAACCTTTTCTCTTTGGTAGCGTCTGTTTATTGGAGTGCTAGTTAAGTGTAGATAAGTTCATATAGGTTGCTAAGAGGGCAGAAATAGAATAAATTAACCTGTTGGTTCTTGCTTTCAGCTCAGATTATGAATTATTGCTACAAAATCTTGTTGGATGTCATGCTTATGTATTTCTGTAGCGTTTATGGTGACTATTTACTTGTAATATTTTCTAATAAGTAAGACTTACTGATTATTTTCCATAGGTACTTTAGAGAGAAACTAGGATCTCACTGGTTTGATACAAGATTTTTTTTTCTACTGCTTCTGGAGATGGAACCCAGGACTTCTTATAAGCTAGAACCCACCGTATTGTAGTTCCAACCCTGGGTTCACAGAATTGTATTGCAGAGTTCTGAAGACTTATTTTAAAATATTCTATTATTTTTTATTTTTGTATGAATGTATTGCTGTATGTTAAGTACTCCTGTGGTTTTTTTTGTTTGTTTGTTTGTTTGTCTTTTCGAGACAGGGTCTCCCTGTAGCCCAAGCTGTCCTGGAACTCACTCTGTAGACCAGGCTGGCCTTGAACTCACAAAGATCCGCCTGCCTCTGCCTCCCGAGTGCTAGGATTAAAGGCGTGCACCACCATACCCCGCAGTACTCCTATGTTTTGCAATGCCTGTGGAGGCCAGAAGAGGTTGTCCTAGTCTCCAGAAATTTGAGTTATGGATGGGTTATTTATTAGCCACCATTTTGATGGTGCGAATTGAAGCTGGCTCCTCCGCAAGAGCAGGACGAGCCTGTCACCACTGACCGTGCTCTAAGGGTTAGACGTAACCGGAGTACTACTGACTACTAAGGATCATGACTTCACATGAGCATTGTAAATGCATTAATGGTGAACCCTGGGCACTTACTATGTGCCTGTCATTATTTTTTTATTTATTTATTTTTTTAATACCTGTAGAGCTCAGAAGAGAGCGTTGGCTCTCTTGGAGCTAGAGTTGCACACAGTTGTGAGCTACCTGACATGGATGCTGGGAAATGAATGGACTCAATTCCTCTGCACAGCTCTTAAGCTCTGAGCCATCTCCAGCTCAACAAAAGTCTTTAGACAGAAGTGTTTCATTGTTCCATTTCACAGAATATACCATGCACAGAATAACTTGCTATGCCATGTAAGTTGTAAATGACAGCAATGAGGTTTAAGTGCAGCACTAATAGGTTCCACAGGCCAGGATCTTAAACATGCTATGTAAAGTTCATTGTCTCATACTTTTCTGGGTGTTGATGCCCCTTTCCCCTCTTCCTGGTGGTTGTTCACAAATGTACTGTTCAAATAGTTCAGGGAACAGAAAGTATTTATCTAAGTAAGTCTTTACATTTTAGATCTAAATTTTTAAAATTTTCTAATTTTAATTTTTGTCTTTTTTTGGGGGGGGGTCTTTTTGAGACCGGGTCTCCATATAGCCCCAGCTGGCTTTGAACTCACAGAGATCCGCCTACCTCTGCTAGGATTAAAGGTGTGCGTCACCATGCCTTCCTTAAATATAGTTCTTAGCCGCATTCTGGGTGCTGGGAACCGAACCCGGGTCCTCTGCAAGAGCAGTCTGTACTCTTATCCACTGAGCCACTGTCTTTTTGAGATAGGGTCTATCACTATCTACACTGGGCTATCTGAACTCACAGATCTGCCTGCCTCTGCCTCTGCCTCCCAGTGCTGGGATCAAAGGTGTGTACTACCACATCTGGCATACTATTTTTAATTTTTTATTTTTTATTCCAGGCATAAAATGATACCTCTTCCGTTACTGGAGGAGAAATTAATGGAATGCATTAAGTTTCTTCTTCAAACTGAGAGCATGACTTATTCTGTGGTCTTTTAAAATGGGTAATTGTTGGTCTAAATGATTTCTTTTATTCTTTTTCTTTTTTTTTTGTCTTTGTTTTTTTTTTTTTTTTTTTTTTTTTTTNTGGCTGGTACTGTTATTTTTTTTTTTTTTTTCTTTGCCGGCCCCTCTGGCACTTCGTGCTCTTGATATTTGGGTAGATGGAAAACGAGTGGGCTCCTTGAGGGAGAGGGGGCAGCTAGAAATTTGCCATCGGGTGATCTCCTCCAGAGCTTGGCTTCTGCCTTGAGACATTGGTGGTAAGAGAGAGTAAGAAAAATCTCTTCTAGCACTCAAGTTCTTGATTGAATTGTACAGTATTGGGCTGTTCGAAGAGTAGAGGCTTTGCTGTTTGTTTCTTTTTTGGGTTTTTGCTGGGTTTTTCTTCATTGTACGGTTACTTCCTGAGTTATACTTGGGAGTGGTCAACCATGTCTAGATGTTGATTGGGAATATAGGTTGTTTTGCTCCGCGGGTTTCCTGTTAGGCGACAAATTCAGGCCTCCAAGGCTTGGCAGCCTCAACGCTGATTTTTGTGGCCTGGAGCCGTGGCTGGATTTGCTTAGTTTGCCACCTGGCTGGAGGGGATGATTTTTACCCCAGAACAGCAGTGTTTTGGAGAAGAATCAAGCATGTTTTAAATAGGTTTCATATTCTGCTTGTAACTTTGGTTTTGGCTCACCTCCAATGCAAGTGTTTTTGTACACTAGTGTGCGTGTCTGAGAAGTCTGATGCTCAATTTGAGCATCAAAAATAACAGCCAGGGCTCCTTTTGGCGGTACACGCACTGAAACTGGAATGATACACTGAAGATCACAGCATGGCCCCTGTACAAGAATGATGGCAAACTTGTGAGGTTCAGTCCTGGAATTTTAAAAAATAATGAAGTGGGGTTGGAGAAATGGCTCAGGCAAGTCCAAGAACACTGTGCTGCTCCCTCTGGTTTCAGTTCCCTTCCAGTTGTCACGCAGACAAGGGCATAACAAGAGTCCTGTGACTTCCGTTCCAAGTGGACCGGCGATTCCTCTTCTTCTGGCCTCTGTGGGGCCCTGTACACAAAGAGTACACATACATACATGAAGGGAACATTCATAATACATTAAAAGAGAAACCGAGAAATTGGGGCTGGGATGGGCCTACGTGACGGTTAAGAGACCAACTGCTCTTGCAGAAGACTCTGGGTTCAGGATCCCCAACGAGCACCCACATGCAGCTGAGAAACGTCTGTAACTCCAATTCCAGGAGATTCCAGTTCAATGGAATCCCGAACCTCTTCTGACCTATGTGGCATTGCATTTTGACACAGCGGATGACAAAATTTACATGCAGACAGTAATTCATGCACATAGAAAAATAAATAAGATTTAAGAAAAACCAAAAATGTATGGTATTTTTCATTCAAAAATAAGTCTACTAAGCCTAGTTTTGCACTTTAAAAAAAAAAAAGAACAAAATTAATTCAGAAATAAACAGCTAATAGGAGAGTGGCAGACTGGAATCCTACTTTATGCTTCCTGTGAGTGTAATGGATTTAGGTATTACCGGACCAGGGTCCATAGGGGTGGAAAGGGGTGTTCCAGGCTCGGCCTGCAATCCTTGGCTTTGTCATGGCAGGAGGTTCTTCTGTGCCTCTCTTAATAGCTCTCGGCTTCTTAGGGTTACTGGCTTAGTCGAGTGGTTGGCAGTGAAAGTTATGTCTTATCAGGTACGCTTCCTCTGGGTTTCCACTCCTGTCTCGTGTGGGCAAAATTTTATGTTTTTGGGGCCTGGACGTGGGTGTTGGCTGGCTATGCAGACAAAATTGCACTCCTCGCCTTTAATCCCTAGCACTTGGGAGGCAGAGGCCAGGCAGATTTTGTGAGTTTCAGGGCCGGCCTGGTCTTCCAGAGCGAGTTCCAGGACAGCTGGGCTACAGGGAGACCCTGTCTCCAAAAAAGACCAAAAAAAAAGTTTATTGTTGAATTTTTGTCCAAGATACAGTTCTTATAGCTCAGTGGCTAAATTTGTATGGCTTGGTCTGTACTTAAGCCTAGGTGAATTTTTGACAGTCTTGGATCTCTGGCCTCCTGTGTCCCAAGTTTGGGATTACAGGTATATACCCTCATGTTAGAAAAAAGATTTTAATTTTTTTGGTCTAAATAGCCTGTGGAGGCGGCAGGTGACGCACAGTTACCATATTGGGAACCGGGAGGCTGTAGAGGGATCGGGTGAATTACCACAGTTATACTAAGAGGACCCCACGGCCTGTGAGGGATCGGGTGACACGCAACAGTTACCGAACTATGGGAACCGGCCTCGTGGAGTGACGGGTGGAATATCCAAAATTCAGGTTATCACTGCACTGGGTGAATTCCGCTGTGAGGGCACCAGGTGACAACGACACAGTTACCACTAATGGGAAACCCGGCCCTGTGAGGTGCAACAGGCTGACACCACAGTTTTCCATTATGACGGCTATTGTACTCCCATATTCTTTTTTTTTTTTTTTTTTTTAATATTTTCGAGACAGGGTCTCCCTGTAGCCCTGGCTGTCCTGGAACTTGCTATGTAGACCAGGCTGGCCTTGACCTTGAACTCAAAAAGATCTGCCTGCCTCTGCCTCCCAAGTGCTAGGATTAAAGGCGTGCACCACCACGCCCGGCTCCCATATTCTTTTTATGTTGTTTTGAAGTAATTTTAAAAATCAGAGGTTTGTATTTTGATGATATTGGCTCCTCAGTGCAATGATGAGCAACAGTTTGAATGCCGGTATGATCCTCAAAAAGTTTGATTTCTGGACCATTTCTGATATTTGGATTAATGATACTTAGTTGGTAAAGTTTATGCAAAATATTCCCAAATTTGAAAAACTCAGAAATCTAAAACATTTCAGTTCCCAAGCATTTTGGAAATATTGGTGTTAATCATTCCTTTTCTTGACTAAACAATGCTTTAAAAATTCTCAAGTTTGCATCCAGCATGTAAGTTTCCTTACCATGTGCTTTATTTATATTTTCCCCGTTCATTTGCTTTGCAGGGAACATTTACTGATGAGAAGTCAAAAGCTTCCCACCACATTTATCCAATTCCTTCTTCACAAGAGGATGGTAAGTTTAGTTTTTGGTGTGAGATGTTAAACTTATAGGTTACGCTGTGAGATTTAAACAATGTAGTCTTTGTCTTTTTCTTTTTGTTTTCTTTTGTTTTATTCTTTTTGAGACAGGGTCTTCCTATTGCCCCAGCCTTCCTGAAACTCACTATGTAGACAGCCTTGCCTTTAATGTACAGAGGTCTGCCTGCCTCTGCCTCCCAAGTGCTGGGATTACAGGTGTGTGCAACCACACCTGGCATTCTTTTTATTTATTTTTAACTGTGTGTGTGTATGTAAGTGTACCTGTGTCATGTAATGCCCTCAGAAGTCAGAGGAGGTTGTCAAGTTCCCCTTGAAATGGAGTTAGAGACAGATGTTAGCTCCCATGTGGGTGCTTGAAATCTAGCCCGGGTCCTTTACAAGACCAGCCAGTGCTGCTCTTAACCACCAAGCTATCTCTCCAGTCCCAGCAGTCATCTTTTTAAAAAATGGCTAAATAGCCTGGTATGGTGGCATACACCTTTAATCCTAGCACTCTAGGGCAGAGGCAGGGGAAACTCTTGTGAGTTCAAGGCCACCCTAGTCGACACAAGGGAGTTCTAGGTCAGCAGGAGCTAGTGGGAGACCCCCAAAAATGATCCCCCCCAAAATAAAGTGACTCAGTAAATTCCACATGTGGTTTAAATTTAGAATTTTTTTATACAATCAATCTTATTTATTTATTTACTTATTTCGTCTTTTTGAGACAGGGTCTACTTTTTTTTTTTGAGACAGGGTCTCCCTATAGTCCCAGCTAGCCTGGAACTCATAGAGATCTGCCTGCCTCTGCCTCCCAAGTGCTAGGATTAAAGGCATGCACCACCACGCCTGGCTTAAAGAGGGTTCTTAGATGCCATGTGGGTACTGGGAATCGAACCCAGGTCTTTTGCAAGAGTAGTCTGTGCTGTTAACTACTGAGCCCCTAAAATTATTTAAAAACCTTTTTTTTTCTGGTTTTGTGCTGTTCAACTTGCTTTTTTTTAATTTTTTAAAATTTATTTATTTTATATGTGTATTTTGTCTGCTTGTATATAAATCTAGCATTTGTGCAATGCCCTCTTTATTTTTTGCTTTTGAAGTACTTTTGTCCTCTTCTCCTGTTGTTGTGGGGAAAACCATGATTATCTCTGATTTAGTGATTCTTTTCTGCAAATTAGCCCTTTTTAAAAGTATTTTCTGATTTTATTTTCATTTTTAAAATTA
Source organism: Rhizomys pruinosus (assembly GCA_009823505.1). NCBI lineage: Eukaryota > Metazoa > Chordata > Mammalia > Rodentia > Spalacidae > Rhizomys > Rhizomys pruinosus. The sequence goes on from VZQC01002896.1 coordinate 1,783,638, forward strand.
ATGATTTTGTGTGCATGTGTATGCCCTTGAACTTGTTTACCTGCCATGTACATGTGTGAAAATCAGAAGACAATTCTGTGGAATTGCTTCTCCCCTTCCACCTGTATGTGGGTTCTAGGGATCTCCCTGAGGTCGTCAGGTCTGTGCACAAGCACTTTAACCTCAGCTATCTTGCCTGATCTGATTAAGCATTTTCTCCAGTCTTCTGGGAATTGTATCTCCCATCTTAGAAGTTTACTAATTTATATATTAATTTATAATATTTTTCTCCCTCTGGTATCTGTCTGAAGTTTTTCTGTTAAAACATCTGCTGATTTACGCCCTCACAAGTATGCTGAATTATCTTAAGTTTGGGGAGACAGGAATCAGTTCCAGGGCATTCTCCTAAATGTTGGAATATTGACTATGCATTCTTCTTCAGTTCCCCTCTCAAGGAAGCTACACACAAACACACACAGACACACACACACCCAACCATGCTTTTTGGCTTCTGCTGTTTGAAATATTAGTAGCTTTTCTCATAGTTATAGCTCCTTTCTTTGATCTTTCCTCCCTCCCCCCCAAAAAATCATTTGGGAGACAGAGGCAGGTAGATCTCTGTGAGTTCTAGGCCAGTTGTGTCTACAGGGAGATGCTGTCTCAAAAAGACCAAAAGGACTAGAGAGATGGCTCAGTGGTTAAAAGCACCTAGTGCTCCTGTAGAGGACCTGTGTTCAATTCCTAGTTCTAGGGGATCCAGCACCTACTTCTGACTTCTGAAGATATTGAACGACATGGGTATACTTAGAGACATGCAGGCAATATACTGTTACACAAAAGATAAAAATAAACTTTTAAATAAAGGACCCCCTCCCCCCCAAATTAAGCAACATGGGATGGATGGATGGATGGATGGATGGATGGATGGATGGATGGATGGATAGATGGATGGATGGATGGATAGATGGATAGATGGATAGATGGAGAGAGATATATAGATATCTGTAATGTATGTGTTTGCATACAAGTGTCACTGGCCATGTATGAACACAGAGAACAACTTGTAGGATTCTTTTCTCCTGCACCTTGTGGGATCTTGTGATCAAACTCAAGTCAGTGTTGGCTGTAGACCTTTGTCTGCTTTACCATTTTAGGTGGCTTTATATCATATATATATAATATATTATATATAATATATAATATAAATATATATATTTATTTTTATTTTTTATTTTCTTTTTGGTTGTCTTTTTGAGACAGGTGTTAACTTATGTTTTTTTCATTTTTGTTTTGGGAGTGACAGTTGCTGGTTAGTCACCATGTGGATCCTGGAACTGCAACCAGGTTCTCTACAAGAGCAGTCAGTGTTCTTAACTGCTGAACTTCTTTTTTTTTTTTTTCTTTCTTTGATACAGGGTCTAATTATGTGGCCTTGACTGGTTGTCAACTCACTGTATAGATCAGGCTGGCCTCAAACTCAGATGCACCTGAGTCTGCCTTCTGAGTGCTGGGATTAAAGGTTTGATCCACCATACCTGGTCACAGAGGTCAGAAGTGGGCAATGGATTCCCCTGGAACTGGAGTTATATAGATGATTGTTAGTTGCCATGCGGGTGCTGGGTATCTATGAACCCAGGTCCTCTGTAAGAGCAGACAGTGCTATTGAACAGCTGAGCCATCTCTAACCCCCTTAACCTTTTTTACATATGTTTTTCTTATTGATTGGTTGATTGATTGATTGGTCTTTTTTAAGACAGGGTGGTCTCCCTTTAGTCACAGCTGGCCTGGAGTTCACTGTGTAGACCAGGCTGGCCTTGAACTCACAGAGATCCGCCTGTTTCTGCCTCCTGAGACCTGGGATTACAGGCGTGTGCCACCACACCCGGCTGTTGGGTTTTTCTCTTTTGTTGGTCTTTTTGTTCTGATTTATTTATTTTTCTTGGGGGGGGTGGTCTCATTTGTTCCTCCTTGGTGAGGACTTCTTTTTTTTTTAATGTGTATGAATGTACTGTCTACATGTAGGTTTGTGCACCCAAGTTGTGCAATGCTGCGGAGGTCAGAAGAGGGTCTCGGATTCCCCTGGAACTGGAGTTCTCCTGGAATTGGAGTTACAGACAGTTCTTAGCCGCCATGTGGGTGCTGGGGATCGAACTCGGGTCCTCTGCAAGAGCAGTTGGCGCTCTTAACCGCTAGGGCATCTCCAACCCCAGGACTTCTTTTATATATTTTTTAAAATTTTATATATATATTTTTTGTACAAGATTATGTTACAAATTGAATATAGACCCATGTCCCCCTCCCAAATGCCCCCCCACCAGATTCACCATTTCAGTCAGTTCTTTGATGCAGTCTTTTCTGTTGGTGGTGGTGGTGGTCTTTCCAATATGCATCACTCTGTTTTGATTTATTTTTAATGTGAGTATCGGCTTGTATGTATGTGTACCATGTGTGTGCAGGGCCAGTAGAAGCCAGACAAGGGCTGTATAGCTCCTGGAACTAGAATTTCAGGGAATTGTGAGAACCATGTGGGTTCTGGGAAGGGAATCTGGGCTCTTTCAGAGCCATGTTTCTTGCCCCTCCACCATAGTATTGGAGTCCGATTTTTTTTTTTTCTTCTGGTCTTTTCGAGACAGGGTCTCCCTGTAGCCCCAGCTGTCCTGGAACTTGCTCTCTAGACCAGGCTGACCTTGAACTCACAAAGATTCACCTGCTTCTGCCTCCCAAGTGCTAGGATTAAAGGCGTGCACCACCACGCCCAGCCCAAGTCCGATTTTCTTAGTTAACTTAGAGCTAGTCCCTTTGTCAAGGTTAGATGGCTTCAGTGCTCCAGCTTTTACAACTCCCATAGTGCTGGAAATGCATATGCACATCACTGCACCCAGCTTTTTACCTGAGTGCTGAGACTCTGAACTCTGATACTAGTGGCTAGATGTTAGGCACTTTATTGACTAAGCAACCTCCCCAACCCCAGAAATTTCCCTTTAATCAGGTAAATGACTTTCAGTTTAAAAACTTGAAATTTTTTTATTTGAGGTTTCATCAGTTGAACTAATTATTTTGTTTTTCCTTTTAGAAGAATGGTTGAGACCAGTGATGAGAAAGGACAAGCAAGTTTTAGTCCACTGGGGATTTTACCCAGACAGGTATTTCCTTTTTAATGTTTTTATTTTATTTTATTTTATTTTATTATTATTATTTATTTATTTATTTATTTTTTTTTTTTGGTCTTTTTCGAGACAGGGTCTCCCTGTAGCCCCAGCTGTCCTGGAACTTACTCTGTAGACCAGGCTGGCCTTGAACTCACAAAGATCCGCCTGCCTCTGCCTCCCAAGTGCTAGGATTAAAGGCGTGCACCACCACGCCCGGCCTACCCCATCTTTTTTAAACTTTAAAAATTTTTTGATTTACATGTTAAATAATAATAATTTTATGTTTGCCAAGATAGTGTGGAATTTTAATATACGTGCACAGCATGCACTGACCAGGCCAAAGTTTTCTTTTTCTTTTATACTGTTTGGGTTTTTTAAGTTTTATTATTTTTTATCCTCTCTCCTGTTTATGTCTATATACTATGTATGTACTAGTGCTCTTGGAGGCCACAAGAGGGTCCTGGAGACCTGTAGTTACAGGCAGTTATAAACTGCTTGACGTGGGTGCTGGGAATGGGAAACATTAGTGACCATTCTGTCCAAGTTCTTGGAACAGCAGCCATGTATCATTGGACCTCGTGTAATTACATCTTTAATTGAAGAAAAATAGTCTCTCTCTCTCTCTTTTTTTTTTTTTTTTTCTAAAGACAGGGTTTCCCTGTAGCCCTAGTTGGCCTGGAACTGGGAGTGCTGGGATTAAATGTGTGCACCACCATGCCTGGCCTGTTTGTTGTTTATGAGACAGGTTCTATATATATTCTAGAATGGCTTTGAACTCTTTGTCCCTTAGTCTAAGTATGGGGATTATTATAGGCTGCACCACTAAGTTGGGTTAATGAGGTGAAATTGGTAATCCATATTTTGTCAGTCATAATCGATAACTTTGAGGTGAGAAAAAAAATTTTTTTTTTTTGGTCTTTTTCGAGACAGGGTCTCCCTGTAGCCCCAGCTGTCATGGAATTCACTCTGTAGACCAGACTGGCCTTGAACTCACAAAGATCCGCCTGCCTCTGCCTCCAGAGTGCTAGGATTAAAGGTGTGCGCCACCACGTCCGCTGAGGTGAGAAACATTTTAAACATTAAACATTAACATTTGAATAAGTACTTTTCAATAAAACACTTCTTTTTTGGAGGGGGTCTCCCTGTAGCCCCAGCTGTCCTGGAACTCACTATGTAGACCAGGCTGGCATTGAGCTCACAGAGATCAGCCTGCCTTTGCCTGCTGGAATTACAGGGTATGCCACCATGCCTGGCAATAAAACACATCTTAAATTGAAGTTTTCAAATGAATAAAGTGCTTTTGATAACATTGTAGCTATCAGAGAAAGGTAGCTTGTGTTCCAGTACTCTTTCCTGTCTTTTCCTTCCTTAGCCCCAACTCTTCTGGAACTTTTTTTTTTTCCCGGTCTTTGGAGACAGGGTCTTTCTGTAGCCCCAGCTGGCCTTGAATTTACCGAGATCTGCCTGCCTCTGGCTCCCAAGTGCTGGAATTAAAGGTGTCTTTCACGCCTGCTTCCTGGAACTTTGTATGTAAACCAGGCTGGCATTGATCTCACAGACATACACCCCCTTCTGCATCCTGATTGCTGGGGTGAAAGGTGTGCCACCACCCTGGCTCAGCAACAAATTCATAATTTGGTTTAATTTTGGTTGGGTAAGTTTGGATTTGCTGAAGAGCTTTACGAACAGAGATAGAGATAAAGGTGTGAGACAATCTTGCTATTGTTTTCCCTTGTTTTTTTTTTTTTTTTTTTTTTGGCTCAGTAGGGGCAACAGCGGCCTTCAACTCAACAGAGATCCAACGTGCCTCTGGCTCCCAAGAAGCTGGAATTAAAAAGCTCTCCTTTTTTTTATTTTTAGTTTTTTTAATTTATTTTTTTTTTTTTTATTATTTATTTTGTATGTGTATGAATGTATTGTCTGCATGCAGGTCTGTGCACCCGTGTCGTGCAATGCCGCGGAGGTCAGAAGAGGGTCTCGGATTCCCCTGGAACTGGAGTTTTCCTGGAATTGGAGTTACAGACGGTTCTCAGCCGCCATGTGGGTGCTGGGGATCAAACCCGGGTCCTCTGTAAGAGCGTCGGTGCTCTTAACCGCTAGGCTATCTCTCCAGCCCATGGCTCTCTTTTTTTTTAAATACTGTCATTGTGTTTCTTTTTGATGTGTATAAATGCAAGTGTGCACACGCCACTGCATGTGTGTCAAAGTTAAAGGACAACTTTGTGGAGTCTGTTCTCTTTCTACCTGTATGTGGATTCTGGAGACTAAACTCAGCAGTCAGGCTTCACACAAGTGCTTTTACCCACCAGTCCTTTTTGCCAATCAATAATCTTAGTATTTTTGTAAAATATATTCTTTTTGTTTGACTAGTTTTTCTGATGAATGGACTTTGAGTATAATTTGAATATTTTAAATTTTATTTCATAGTTATGATACTTGGGTCCACAGTAATGATGTTGATGCTGAAATTGAAGATCCACCAATTCCTGAAAAACCATGGAAGGTCTGTAAAAAAGTTATATATTATATACTAGCTATTCTTTATTTAATCATTGTTTATAATAAATAGATAAATTTGTTTATTGGAAACAGTGTGTCTCTTTGCCCCAGGTTGTCCTTGAAATCACTTTGTAATCATGGTGGCCTTGAATTTGTGTTGATCCTCTTGTCTCATCCTCCTGAGTATTGGATTATAGCCATCCATAGCTTGCAACAGTTGTTCTAAAAGAAACGGACAGGGGCTGGAGAGATGGCCTAGTGGTCAAGAGGGCTGACTGCTCTTGCAGAGGACCCGGGTTCAATTCCCAGCACCCACATGGCAGCTGAGAACCATCTGTAACTCCATTTCCAGGAGAACTCCAGTTCCAGGGGAATCCGACACCCTCTTCTGACCTCCGCAGCATTGCACGACACGGGTGCACAGACCTGCATGTAGACAGTACATTCATACACATTAAAAATAAATTTAAAAAAAGATGAAAAACAAAAAAGAATACTGATCACCTTTTATCATTATCAACCAAGAGGCTATCCAGTAGGCCAGGAAGAGCTTGTTACTGATGTCTTAGATGTTCATGTGCATAGTGGGGCTTGAGAAGAGTACAAACCCAAATCAGATTATGAAAGAAATGTGAAGTGATTTTTTTTTGGGGGGGGGTGTCTTTTGAGACAGGGTCTTGCTATATCCCCCAGCTACCTAGAACTTGCTCTGTCATGCTATCCTTGAACTAACAAAGATCCACCTTCCTCTTCCTCCTGAGTGCTGGGATTAAAGGCATGTGCCACCACGTCTGGCAGCGAGGGGAGGTAATGGATGGCATTGGTGATGTGCTTTCTGGAACATGGGAGCAGTGCCCACATGACTTGTTATATGATAATGGGCTTACTTTATATATAGTCATTGGATTGTAATGATAAGAATCTACATATTGCCCTCCTACCTCCTGAGCCTTTTTTTAGTTTTTGGTGATATGTGACTCAATCTAGGACATCATGTAAACTATTTATCCAAACTTAAAGTCAAAATAATTTTTTAAATTGCAAGAAAATAATAAAAGTACTACATAGTTTCCAGATTTCCCTGTTATTTCTAGAAATCCATTATATGCATTTTATCTTTCTATCTTAAACCGTTTTATCTATTTTGAGACAGGGTCTTCATATCCCAGGCTAGCCTCAAACACATTTTAATTGCTGACCAGCAAAAATCTTTTGCTAAGTGTCCAAATAGGTCAATCATAACCCAAACATAGAGGTTGCAATTCTGTCAAGCTTGTGGCCTGGTAAAACTGGTTCTCGATATTCCTGTAGAAGCTTCATTAGACTTATTCACCAAGCCAACTTGTTGGCTAATTATGTAGGATCAATGAGGTCCCATCTGAAGTTCCACTTCCAAGGCAATGGCACCAGGCACCCCAATTTATTGAATACAGCAGTTGTTTCTGTGACCATTGGAATCCTTGAAGAGCAGCCACATTTTAGGACGGTACTTCTCCAGATACAAAAGCTGCTTGCTGTTAAAAGCTCCACGCCGCTTTTGTCTTAGGAATTGTACTGCATCTTCATATTTCATTCCACCTTCAATTAATGCAAGGGCAACCAGCACTGGAGCTCTCCCAAGGCCTGCAACACAATGGACGGCAATGCAACAACCGGGTTCTTCACGAAACTTAATCTTCACGAGACTTAACCAGTCATCAACAATCTGGTTGGATGGTGGGGCACCATCATCAAAAGGCCAATCAAGAACACGAATGCCTTCTTTCTCCACAAGAGTAGTGTCATAAGTTGCTTCACATACTCTTACTACTGTGGTAACTCCTTATTTCTTAAGTTCCTTTATAAATTTGTTTAAGGTTGCGTTGGTTGGATTGTGTGTAATAAGGAATCTCATGTTCTTGTATGTGACTTCCACAGGAGCAGGGCGGTTTATTCGAGCCATGTTAATTTAGTTAAAACAACAACAACAAAAAAAAAAAACACTCAATAGGGTTATGAAAGAATTAAAAAAAAAAACTGATACAGAAATGATGGAAAAAAAAAGATTGAAGTCTACGTCAATATTCAATATACTCCACTTGAAATTCTCAGTGCTTTGAGTATGAAGTTGGGCGAAATGGGAAACGAAATGAACCTCCTGACAAGAAGCAGCGATTCTTCAATCCAGGAATACTGAGGCAAGACAAAGGAAGTGCACTGAGGTTTACCCCATCCAGGTCTGAGCTCTTGTAAAATGCTCTGCAGGTTTCAATTCAACACGTCTGTGTCCAGGTTATCCACTCTTATGGGGGCTTCTTGGTGGAGTAGTAATGAATTTCTACAGTTCACTTGTCTGCATAGAGGTCGTGCTGTGCCTGGCAGTAATCTCCACTGCCCTTCAGAAACTCCATAAATGTGTGACCAAGAACACCACAGAACTGAGGAATATGTCTACTCATTGAAGATTGTGGCCTAATCATACAGCCGGTCCCGAGACGGCGCAGGCGGCGGCGGCAGGGCAGGCGGCGAAGGGCGTTGCGGGGCTGCGGCGGCAGCGGCTATACAGGCGGCGGGGGCACCAGACGACCATGCAGTGAGCTGCCCGAGTGGAGCGGAGAGTCGCCGAACCGGCCGCAGCCCAGAGCCAATGCGCGCGCCCAGGCCCAAAATATTTTCATTTGGAAATACTGTCCTTTAAGCACAACAGGCATCCTTTTCTTTTTTTTTTTTTTTTTGTGCTTTCGAGACCAGGTCTTGTGTTCCCAGCTGACCTAGAACTCACAGATACCCACCTGCCTCTGCCTCTCAAGTGCTGTGATTAAAGATGTGCGCTACCACACATGGCTAACCATCTTTTTTTTTTTTTTTTTAGTTTTATTTATTTATGCTTATGAATGTACTGTCTTCATGTAGGTTTGTGCACCCGTGTCATGCAATGCCTCCGTGGTCAGAAGAGGGTGTCGGATTCCCCTGGAACCGGAGTTCTCCTGGAATTGGAGTTACAGATGGTTCTCAGCCGCCATGTGGGTGCTGAGGATCGAGCCCGGGTCCTCTGCAAGAGCAGTTGGTGCTCTTAACCGCTAGGACATCTAACCATCATTTCTTATCAGAGCAGCTGTGACTATTTGCCACACACTTCTTGAGATTGGGCCTGTTGACTGTTTCCCTTCCCTCATAGAAAGAGGGCATGGGGAAATTCATTAGACCCTCTCTCACCTGAGATTTTGGTTGTTCCTTCCTGTACCTCCCAGCCTGCTGTATGTAATTCTCCCTTAATCACACTTGGCCTTATGGTCTTGGGAGATGCTGGCATATAGTATAGACTGTGGAAGGTTAACAGGAGGAGAGACTAATATATACAGTTGTAGGAGAGTGTCATCCATGATGATGTGAGCCTTTTGGTGGTGTGGTTCTTTTGGGGTCACTCAAGCTCCAGTAAACATAGCAGGCTCAATAAAGTCATTAGTTTGCCAGCTTGGATTTTGATGGAATCATATTTTGATTTGCTGTTGGCGACCTTATAAGGAAGGGGTATATATTTTAAGTCTCTGAGGGTCAGGGTTCAGTTCATCCTGTCTTCCATTGATGCTGTGTCATAGCTTGTTTTGAGTGTTTAAGGAAGGCTACATAGTTGTATTTGCTATGTTCTTGGCTCTCAGTTTATTGCAGCCAAGCACTCCTTCTCATCTACCTCAATTATGGTGTAACAGGAGGAGTTTTTCTAGTACTGAATTTTAATTGTGCTTAATTTGAGAAATATGGTTGGATAAATGGACTATCAAAGAGCTAGGTCTGAGGCTTAAATATCTATACATATACATCTGGTGAACACTCTGTTATTTATTTATTTATTTATTTGTTTGTTTATTTATTTATTTATTTATTTTTTGGTCTTTTTGAGACAGGGTCTCCCTGTAGCTCTGGCTGTCCTGAAACTCACTCTGTAGACCAGGCTGGCCTTGAACTCACAGAGATCCGCCTGCCTCTGCCTCCCAAGTGCTAGGATTAAAGGCGTGCGCCACTACGCCCGGCCACTCTGTTAATTTTTGTAACTGATCCATTAGCTAAATAGCTAAAACAAGAGAAGCAGCCAGATGAAGTATTGAGAAGAATAGTGTGTGTGTGTGTGTGTGTGTGTGTGTGTGTGTGTGTGTGTGTGTGTGATATTTTGCCTGTATGTAAGTATCTTATATACAGGACTGAGGAGGATAGAGTAGGGCATAAGATCTTGTGGAAACATCGTTAGCCTCCATGTGGGTGCTGGCAATCCAACCCAGGTTCTGGAAGAGCATCTAGTACTTTTCTTAATTTTTTTTTTTTTATTTATTTTTGTATGTGTATGAGCGTACTGTCTGCATGTAGGTCTGTGCACCCGTGTCATGCAGTGCTGCGGAGGTCAGAAGAGGGTCTCGGATTCCCCTGGAACTGGAGTTCTCCGGGAATTGGAGTTACAGATGGTTCTTAGCCACCATGTAGTGCTGGGGATCGAACCTGGGTCCTCTGCAAGAGCAGTTGGTGCTCTTAACCGCTAGGCCATCTCTCCAGCCCTGCATCTAGTACTCTTAACCACTGAGTCGTCTCTCCATCTCGTATCTTTTTTTTTTTTTGAGATAGGGTCTTCCTATAGTCCCAGCTGGCCTGGAACTCACTCTGTTGTAGACCAGGCTGGCCTTGAACTCAGAGATCCACCTGCCTCTGCCTCCTAAGTGCTAGAATTAAAGGCGTGCACCACCATGCCTGGCTTAAAGACAGTTCTTAGCTGCCAGAGGGTGCTGGGAGTCAAGCCTGGGTCCTCTGCAAGAGCAGTCGGCGCTCTTAACCACTGAGCCATCTCTCTAGCCCCTATCTAACTTTTAACCCCACACCAACTTCTGCAACTTCTGCAGTTCCTGAGTACCATTGCTTTCTAGGGAGACTAGGTATAAGTATGCTCATTTGTTACTGATTACTGGCCATTTTTATTATGGATTATTGGCATGTTGAGTGTGCATCACCACACCCAGCCACTGTGTTCCTGATGTCCTAAATCTGACCACCTTTTGCTCTGTGCTTTAGATTTTGATGAAGATAATGACATGATTAGTAAATTTGAGGGTCTTAAGCCATCGAATTTTAGTATAAGCCAAATCACTTGCTTCAGTAAAAGACATGAAAGGAATGTTCCAGGTGTGGTGGCACCTGGAATGGGAAGCAGAGGTATGCTGATCATTGTGAATTCAAGGCCAGCTGGGGCTACATGGTAACCGTGTTTCACAACCCTCCTCCCCCCCAGAACCTCCAGACTAGAAGAGATTAAGTTACAGCTCATACCGATTATTAGTATGTTTATATTAGTCTTTTACATATATGGGGCTTTGTAAACCATTTTGTTCAGAATACTGGAAAAGTTGAAATTATTTTATTTAGGTTGATATTTGTGTGTGAATGCTTGTGCTTCTACTGTGGAGGTTAGAGGACAACATTGGAGAGTTGGTTCTCCTACCCTTTTTATTTTTATTTTTTTATTTTTTATTTTTCTCTATGTGTTTGAATGTACTGTCTGCATGTAGATTTGTGCACCTGTGTCGTGCAGTGCCTCGGAGGTCAGAAGAGGGTGTCAGATTCCCCTGGAACTGGAGTTCTCCTGGAATTGGAGTTACACACGGTTCTCAGCCGCCATGTGGGTGCTGGGGATCGAACCCGGGTCCTCTGCAAGAGTGGTTGGCGCTCTTAACCACTAGGCCATCTCTCCAGCCCCAGTTTTTTTTTTTATTTTTGAGACAAGGTCTCTCTGTAGCCCCAGCTGTCCTGAAACTCACTTTGTAGACAAGGCTAGCCTTGAACTCAAAGAGATCCCGCTTACCTCAGCATCCCAAGTGCTGGGATTACAGATGTGTGCCACCATGCCCGGCCCCTTTTTGTTTGAGAAGCAGTTTTTCTGGTTTCTGCTGTGCTGTGTACTCCAGGCTACCTAACCTGCAAGCTTCCAGGAGATTTTCCTTCTGTACCTCCCGTCTCACCCTAGTAGCGTCAGGATTATGTGTGCGTACCTTGGTATCTGGGATCCATCTCAGGTCATCAGGTTTGTGAAATAAGTGCTTTCCCTGGGCCCTAATATTTATTCTTTGAATTGATTTTAGGTTCATGTGAAATGGGTTTTGGACACTGACATTTTCAACGAATGGATGAATGAAGAGGATTACGAAGTGGACGAGAATAGGAAGCCAGTGAGTTTTCGTCAACGAATTTCAACAAAGAATGAAGAGGTATTTCATTTGGCACCATTTCTTTTTTCTTTTTCCTTTTTCTTTTTTCTTTTTGGTCTTTTTGAGACAGGGTCTCCCTGTAGCCCCAGCTGGCCTGGAGCTCACTCTGTAGACCAGGCTGGCCTTGAACTCACGAAGATCAGCCTGCCTCTGCCTCCCAAGTGCTAGGATTAAAGGTGTGCACCACCACACCCAGCTCATACCTTTTTTTTTTTAAGACTTTTTATTTTATTTTATTTTTTTTGTGTATGAATGTACTGTCTGCATGTAGATTTGCGCACCCATGTCGCGCAGTGCTGCGGAGATCAGAAGAGGGTGTCATATTCCCCTGGAACTGGAGTTAAAGCAGTCTGTGCTCTTAACCACTAGGCCATCTCTCCAGCCCCATCATACCTTGGTTTTTTTGTTTTTTGTTTTTTGTTTTTTTTGTTTTTGTTTTTTGGGTTTTTAAAATATTTTTTAATTTAATTTATTTTTTTATGTATATGAATGTACCATCTGCATGTAGGTTTGTGCACCCGTGTCATGCAATGCCACGGAGGTCAAAAGAGGGTGTCGGATTCCCCTGGAACTGGAGTTCTCCTGGAATTGGAGTTACAGACGGTTCTCAGCCGCCATGTGGGTGCTGGGGATCGAACCTGGGTCCTCTGCAAGAGCAGTCAGTGCTCTTAACCGCTAGGCTATCTCTCCAGCCCCCCATACCTTGTTTTTTAAAAACCATTTTGGCTGGGCGCTGCCTCATGCTAGCATGTACTTGGTGCCATGAGCTGCCTTGTTTATCTGCACATCATCTGGGATGACACGTGGTGGTGTGGAGAGGTCTAGGATTGGCCAATGGGAGGCAATGTTATGTCATCTAGGGGCTGCCCGTTTTAGACCTATATAAGCTGCTTGTTGCGTAGAATAAATGGATTTGCATTCTCTGTCGTGATACCTGGATGTTACTGGAGTAACCCCACACTGTACCCTCTTCAGCCTGTTCAAACTCAGGGTCAGTGGCCTGTAGTTTGTTTGCATGTAAGTGCATCAGTGTGTGTAGGAAACATTGCCCATGGGGGCATTGAATCCCCTGGAACTGGAGTTAAGGACAATTGTTAGCTACAGTAGGGTCCTGGGAACTGAACCTGGATCTTCTGTCCAGCCCCTACCAGTTTCAGTGTTTTTTGTTACTTTTTTAGTTAACACATTGAAAAACAACAACAACAAAAACTTTATATTTCTGTTTAAATACAGAACAATTCAACTTAACTACCAGTTTTCCTTTCATACCTGTTTTTTTTTTTTGGGGGGGGGGTCTTTTTGAGACCTGTAGTCTCAGCTGTCCTGGAACTTGCTTTGTAAACCTTTGTATTTCTGTTTAAATACAGAACAATTCAACTTAACTACCAGTTTTCCTTTCATACCTGTTTTTTTTGGGGGGGTGGTCTTTTTGAGACCTGTAGTCTCAGCTGTCCTGGAACTTGCTTTGTAAACCAGGCTGGCCTGAACTCATAGAGATCCGCCTGCCTCTGCCTCCCAAGTGCTAGGATTAAAGGCATGCACCACCATGCCTGGTTCATACCGTATTTTTTGTTGTTGTTGTTTATTTTTGTATGTGTATGAATGTACTGTCTACATGTAGGTTTGTGCATCCTTGTCATGCAATGCCGCAGACATCAGAAGAGGGTCTCAGATTACCCCAGAACTGGAGTTCTCCTGGAATTGGAGTTACATATGGTTCTTAGCTGCCATGTGGGTGCTGGGGATCGAACCCGGGTCCTCTGCAAGAGCAGTCGGTGCTCTTAACTGCTAGGCTATCTCTCCAGCCCCCATACCTTGTCTTTTAAAAACCATTTTGGCTGGGCATGGTGGCGCATGCTTTTAATCCTAGCACTTGGGAGGCAGAGGCAGTTGGATCTTTGTGAGTTCAAGGCCAGCCTGGTCTACAGAGCGAGTTCCAGGACAGCTGGGGCTACAGAGAAGACTCTGTCTTGAAGAGACCAAAAAAATAAATAAATAAAAGTAAAAACCATTTTATGTGTATGAGTCGTTTCTTGAAATTATGTGTAAGTGTACCCATGTGTGCAGTGCCCCCCAAGGCCAGAAGAAGACATTGAATCCCTATGAAACTAGAGTTCAGGTGGTTGTTGGCCCCATATGTGTGCTGGGAACAGAACCTGGGTCCTCTGTAAGAGCAGCCAGTATTTTAACCACTAAGCCATGTCTCTGTGTTTACCACATCCTAGTCTACATAGTGAGTTACAGGCTAGCCAGGGTTGTATAGTAATATTCTGTTTCAAAGACCAAATCAAACCAAACCAAAATATTACTTGGGAGGTTGAATAACACTCGACACACCACTTTCCTACTTTCTTTTTTTGGTACCTTTCTGTTTTGTTTGGGATTTTTTCCTTGGGGGTCGGGCAATTGCTATAGAGTGTAAGATGTTCTGGGACAAAGTATGTATGTAGCCCTTAAATTGGCAAGCTTCCTGTCTCTACCTTGCAAGTCTTGAAATTATATGTGTGTTCTACCAAACTAGGCTTGCAGTTTTTAAATTTTGTTTCTTTTGGTTTTGTGTATGTGTATTTTAAAGCATTAACAAAATGGCAATTTTTTAATTCATGGTTTTATTCTTCCTCATCTTAATACTAAAACAGCTTTGTTAACACTTTGTATATATTTTCTTTCTTTTTAGTTTGTTGTTGTTTTCTGTCTTTTTTGAGACAGGGTCTCCCTGTAGCCCCAGTTGGCCTGGAATTCACTTTGTAGACCAGGCTGGCCCTGACCTCTCAGGCCTCTACATCTGCCTGCAGAGTGCATGGTTCACCCATTGCAACTGAGTATCACCTTCAATTGGATCATTTGGCCCTTCATTTCCTACTTAAGTAGTATGTTTTATTGTTGGTAGTAGTTAATGGAAAGGCTTTTCTCGTCTGAGAGCACTGAACTCGAGCAGTAAAAGTTTTCAATTGGTCAAATTTTGGACATGTTTGAATACTATGTTTAAAATATCATTTATGGGCCGGGCGTAGTGGTGCACGCCTTTAATCCTAGCACTTGGGAGGCAGAGGCAGGCGGATCTTTGTGAGTTCAAGGCCAGCCTGGTCTACAGAGTGAGTTCCAGGACAGCTGGGGCTACAGGGAGACCCTGTCTCGAAAAGACCAAAAAAAAAAAATATCATTTATGGCCAGGCATGGTGGTGCATGCCTTTAATCCTAGCACTTGGGAGGCAGAGGCAGGTAGATCTTTGTGAGTTTAAGACCAGCCTGGGGGGTTGGAGAGAGGCCTAGCGCTTGAGAGTGCCGACTGCTCTTGCAGAGGACCCGGGTTCGATCCTCAGCACCCACATGGCAGCTGAGAACAGTCTTTGGCTCCAGTTCCAGGGAAATCCGACACCCTCTTAAAAAAAAAAAGACCAACCTGGTCTACATAGCGAGTTCCAGGACAGCCAGAGCTACAGGGAGACCCTGTCTGAAAAAGACCAAAAAAATTAAATTATTTATGATTATCTGGATGGTCAAGAAAGTTTCTTTATTGCTCATAGGTTTTGGTGTTTAATGTGCTTTTGTTTGTTCTGAGCTTCTAGATTTGGTGCCATCCTCATGTATGGAAAGTCACCTTTAGACATGGGTTTATAGAAATTTAGGAGTTAACATAGTTGGTTGATATTTGTTTTAATTTCCTTTTTCCTAGCCAGTCAGAAGTCCAGAGAGGAGAGATCGAAAAGCATCAGCTAATGCTCGGAAGAGGAAACACTCCCCTTCACCTCCCCCCCCAACACCCACAGAATCACGGAAGAAGAGTGGGAAGAAAGGGTAAGATTGATCAGAAGTCAGTAAAAGAAACTTTGAATGACTTTCCACATTTTATAGTCATATTGGATATTTTGCTGAAAATAAGTTATACTTTGAACTTTTTGCAGTCTTTTGTTTTGATAGCTTATCTTTTTTCCTTATTTTAGATTTGCAATTTTTGTTTACTTTCTGTTCATATGTATGCGTATTCTTTGCCATGGTGTGCTTGTGGAGGTCAGAGGACTGCTTGTGGGAATTTGTTTTCTCCTACCATTCGGATCCCAGGGGATCAAACTCAGGTTCTCAGACTTGACAGTAGGAAATGTGTCTTGTAAGCCTTGGTAGCTCGTCTGATCTTACAGGAATCTTATATTTGTGTAATAATACATTGAAAAAAAGATAATATATTGAGTGTAATCTTTCATCCCTTTAAGTACATATTGGGAAATATGGGTGAACTCATATCCACCACATGTGGTATATGCCTGTAATTTTGGGAAGAGCAGGAGTATTGCTGCAAGTTTGAGGGGAGCTTGGTCTACATAGCATGTTCCTGGACAGCCAAAGCAGCAGTTAGACCCTATCTCAAAAGACTCCTGCAGTAAAATAGATCTTTCATAGTTAAAGTCTCTTTCTCTGATTTGACCACTTGTATAGTTTTTGACCAAGTTGACATAGAAGAGTTGGAACCTGTAACTGATGTTTTGCCAAGTATAGTAAGTAACATGGGCCTTGTT
Organism: Rhizomys pruinosus; assembly: GCA_009823505.1. Lineage (NCBI taxonomy): Eukaryota > Metazoa > Chordata > Mammalia > Rodentia > Spalacidae > Rhizomys > Rhizomys pruinosus. The sequence continues at coordinate 1,800,003 of VZQC01002896.1, forward strand.
CAGAACAATGTAGTATAGTTTGGATGATGTTTATGGTTTCTATTGACTACATGGTTGAAGGTATTAAAACTTGAGTGCCCTGTACAATGCCTGAAGTATAGATAATGTTTCATAATCTTTTATTATAGATATTGACAATTTTAGGCTGGCCCAGCTTAAAATTCATTTTTTTTTTTTTTTGGTCTTTTTGAGACAGGGTCTCCCTGTAGTCCCAGCTGACCTGGAACTCGGTATGTAGACTGGGTTTGCCTTGAACTCACAGAGATCTACCTATCTCTCTGTGCTCCCTAGTGCTGTGATTAAATGCATGTGCCACCACATCTGGCTGCAGAGATATTTTTTAATAAATTTTTTTTCGGGGGGGGTCTTCTTAGACAGGGTTTCCCTATACAACCAGCCATCCTGGAACTCAATATATAGATCAGGCTGGCCTTTAACTCAGAGATCTGCCTGCCTCTCTCTCCCGAGTATTGGGATTAAATGCATAGGCCACCACACTTGACTAATTTCATTTTATTATTTTATTTTATAAATGTAAATGAATCCATGTCATACAATGCCTGGGAAGGCCAGAGAGGGTGTCGGATGACTTAACCTCTGAGCCATCTCTTCACCCCAAGAGAAATTGACTTTTATGTGATTATAAATTTGTCAACTTTCTTGGTGTCTAGGCTATCAAGATAGTCATGACATCTTCTGCCCTGTAAGCTTCCATATTTAGAATTTTGTCTGTGGCAGAATTGCTGTTTCTGTCCCTATAACATCTCTTCAGTCGTGTTAGGCCCTGCAGTGTGGAATTTGCCTTCAGAGAAATTTAAACTTTTCTAACTGTATGATACGAATGATCCAGTCCGTTAGCAGATTTCTTATTTTGTTAAGCAACAACATAATAGAACATAAAACTTTCAAGTGTAATAAATTTTCTTTACAGTGCTAGTTGAAGTAACCTTATTTCTTTAATTTCTAATATGACTTACTCTTGATATTCTGAGTTTTGATATATTGAAGATCTTTGTGAGGCATCCCTTACCACTTTCAATGTGTTCAGGCCTAAAAATGCGATGTGCCACTATTCCAACTGATTAGTTAAAAGTAAACATACTTCTAGTATTTAGGTAAGATGAGATGGCTAGGTACTTCACAATGGTGACATTACCTTCTACCCTGAGAATAAAAGTCTAATTGTTAGGTTCCCTACATGTGCTTGCATTTTAGTTTTGACCCTGAGTCTTTTAAAGACTGTCCAGCTCTGGGGCTGGAGAGATGGCCTAGCGGTTAAGAGCACCGACTGCTCTTACAGAGGACCTGGGTTCGATCCCCAGCACCCACATGGCGGCCGAGAACCGTCTGAGACTCCAATTCTAGGAGAGCTCCAGCTCCAGGGGAATCCGAGACCCTCTTCTGACCTCCGCGGCATTGCACGACACGGGTGCACAGACTTGCATGCAGACAGTACATTCATACACATACAGAAATAAATAAAAT
>VZQC01002896.1:1803962-1822045 GCA_009823505.1 Rhizomys pruinosus
CAAAGATAAAAAAAAAAAAAAATCCAAAATAAATAAATAAATAAATAAATAAATAAATAAACTGTTCTAAAAAAATAAATAAAAATTAAAAAAAAAAATTTTTCCTATTGGTACCTGTAATTGGTTATTTTATATTTTGTCTCCCTTGTGTGTATCAGACAAGCTAGCCTGTATGGGAAGCGCAGAAATCAAAAAGAAGAAGATGAACAAGAAGATCTTACCAAGGACATGGAAGACCCAACACCTGTACCAAATATAGAGGAAGTGGTACTCCCCAAAAATGGTTAGTATTTTATGTCTAAATGAGTACCAGATAAAATTTTATCATAAGATGAATAATTGCATTTTCTGAGTCCACAGTTCTCAACTTCCAAATATGAGTAGATTGTCCCCTTTTAAATTTTAAAAATTCCAGCTGGGCGTGGTGGTGCACACCTTTAATCCTAGCACTTGGGAGGCAGAGGCAGGTGGATCTTTGTGAGTTCAAGGCCAGCCTGGTCTACAGAGTGAGTTCTAGGACAGCTGGGACTACAGGGAGACCATGTCTCAAAAAAACAAAAACACACAAAATTTTTTAAAAATTCCTCAGGGGTTTATTGTACTTTTTCAATTTTTTTATTGAGAAAAGACAATGATAAAAATAGGTATTATAAATTTAGTTCTAACCTGGGTGTGTGGGTAGTGCCCACCTATAATCCCAGCACTTAAGCTAGTCAGACAGGAAGCTCAGGGGTTTGAAGTAAACCTGAGCTACGTGCTGAGTTCCAGGCCAGCTTGGGCTTAAAAGCAAAACCTTGTCTCAGAAATAAATATCCAGGTGCGGTGGCCTTTAATCTTAGCACTCAGGATGCAGAGGCAGGTAAATATCTGAAAGCAAGGGCAGCCTCCTCTATATAACAAGTTCTAGGCCAACTGGGACTACAGGGAGACTGCCTTTAAAAAAAAAAAAGAGAGAGAGAGAAAGAGGGCTGGAGAGATGCCTTAGCAGTTAAGAGCACTGACTGCTCTTATAGAGGACCCAGGTTAAGTTTCCCAGCATCTACTTGGTAACTAACAACTGCCTGTAATTCCAGTTCCAGAGGATCTGCTGCCCTCTACTGACCTTCCTGGGCATTGCATGACATGACACAGGTGCACCTACATACATGCTAGCAATACATTTGTAGACATAAAATAAAAATTTTTTAAAAAGAGAGGGGCTGCAGAGATGGCCTAGCGGTTAAGAGCGTCAACTGCTCTTGCAGAGGACCTGGATTCATTCCCCAGCACCCACATGGTGGCTGAGAACCGTCTGTAACTCCAGTTCCAAGGGAATCTGATGCCCTCTTCTGACCTCTGAGGCATTGCACGAAACGGGTACACAAACCTACATTCAGACAGTACATTCATACACATACAAAAATAAATAAAATTAAAAAAAATTTCGCTGGGCGAGGTGGCACATGCCTTTAATCCTAGCACTTGGGAGACAAAGGTAGGTGGATCTTTGTGAGTTCAAGGCCAGCCTGGTCTACAGAGTGAGTTCTAGGACAGCTGGGGCTACAGGAAGACCCTGTCTTGAAAAGACCAAAAAAAAAAAAAAAAAATTAGAGAGAGAGTGAGAAAGACTGGGGAGGGAAAGAGAAATGTTTTTCTTGATATCCGATCTTACTATTTCTGTACTATTTGTAAAATTGAAAAATACTGCTATTGTGAAATTAATTTTAGACTATAATGGGTAGTCTAATTATTTGCTACTGGGACTGTGGTGTTTAAGTTATGTTGAGTGAATTATGTTAGGTTCGTATTGATACACATGTGTATGTCCGTCATTGTCTTTATAAGAACCAAGAGTATGTTTCATGTGATTTCCTTAATTTTTTCCTTTTTCATTCTAGTAAACCCAAAGAAAGATAGTGAGAATACACCTGTTAAAGGAGGCACTGTGGCAGATCTAGGTAAAGATAACACGCACAATTTTATGCTTGCTATATCAAATATGTGTTACCCTCTCAAATGCTACTTTCTTTACTGTAGTAATTCTTTCAGTTGCTGTGTTTTCCACTGCCAGATAGTAATTGGGCTGCCTTGGGTCCTGTCCTGACTTGGTTTCCTACTGTGATCCATGGTTTGCAGTCTCACTGGCCTGCATCTCTCAGGGCATAGTTTTTTCCCACAAACTAGTAATAGTTTTCTTTCAGTTGAATGTAGTTCATATTTTTCCCTCCCTCCCTCCCTCTTTTTGAGACAGGGTCTCTCTTTAGTCCTAGCTGGCCTGGAGCTCGCTATGTAAACCAGGCTGGCCTTGAACACATAGAGATCTGCCTGCCTTGACCACCCAAGTGCTGGGATTAGAGTCATGCGGCATAGTTATCGCGTTTTTTAACAAAACAATTCTAATTAAAAATTGTTTTTCCGGGCTGGAGAGATGGCCTAGTGGTTAAGAGTGCCGACTGCTCTTGCAAAGGACCCGGGTTCAATCCCCAGCACCCACATGGCGGCTGACAACCGTCTTTAATTCCAGTTCCAGGTGAATCTGACACCCTTTTCTGACCTCTGCGGCATTCCACAACACAGGTGCACAAACCTACATGCAGACAGTATGCTCATACACATTAAAAAAAATAAATAATTTTTTTAAAAATTTAAAAAATATTGTTTTTCCAACATGTTTGGCAGAATACTTGAGCTCTGATGGGGGGGCAGGAGGGGAGCTCAGGTCTAGATTCGATTTGAAATTTTGTATGAAATGCACAAAGCTTCAATAAAAAGTTGTCTTTGAGCCGGGCGTGGTGGCTCACGCCTTTAATCCCAGCACCTGGGAGGCAGAGATAGGTGGATCTCTGTGGGTTCAAGGCCGGCCTGGTCTACAGAGGGAGCTCCAGGACACCTGGTACTAAAAGGGAGACCCTGTCTCAAAAATACCAAAATAAGTGTTAAAAAAACAAACAAACAAACAAAAAAAAAACCCCAAAACAACAAAAAGTTGTCTTTGAAAAAAAAAATTGTTTTTCCACCCAGACCTGGTGGCACATGCCACATCCTAGCACTCAGGAGGCAGAGGCAGACAGATCTCTTTGAGTTCAAGGCCAGCCTCATCTACAGAGGGAGTTCCGGGACAGCTGGGGCTGCAGGGAGATTCTGTCTCAAAAATACCACAAAAAAAAGAAAGAAAAAAGTATTTCCAGTGTCCTGCAATATTTTATAATGTTTTTGCAAATTGTTTTTGCTTTATTAGAGGTTGAAGAGGCAGATATGAGATATTTTAGCCAAGCCTGGACCACAAAGTTTTAGGACAGCTTGGGCTAAACAGTAAGACCTTATTTTTTATTTTTTTAAAGTTCCAAAGGAGTATAAATGACAATGGCGTCATCCATTTTTATTAAATTTAAAATGTTTTATTTATTCAGTGATGTCAGTGCTGACATGGGTGCTCTATAGCATATTTGGAAGTAAGGGAATGAACCTTTGAGTTGGTTTTCCTTTCAGTATTTAATATATTTTTTTAATTTTTTATTTATTTTTTATGTGTATAAATGTACTGTCTGCATGTAGGTTTGTGCACCCGTGTCGTGCAATGCCGCAGAGGTCACGTGTCGTGCAATGCCGCAGAGGTCAGAAGAGGGTCTTGGATTCCCCTGGAACTGGAGTTCTCCTGGAATTGGAGTTACAGATGGTTCTTAGCCGCCATATGGGTGTTGGGGATCGAACCTGGGTCCTCTTCAAGAGCAGTCGGTGCTCTTAACCTAGGCTATCTCTCCAGCCCCAAAAGTTAAATTCTTAGAAGCACAGAATTTTGTATATTTAACTTTACAAAGCTATGTGCAAAGAAGGGGATCGAACCTGGGTCCTTTGCAAGAGCAGTCATTGCTCTTAACTGCTAGGCTATCTCTCCAGCCCCCCAGTATTTAATATTTTTAATATTAGCAGGATCCCTAGCATGGAAATTCCTATTTTCACACTTGTATGGCAAATGCTGAGCCTCTTGGGAAAAGTGTTTAAGTTTTTATACTTTGTGACTTTTTTATTTATTTTTCTTTTTTGATCTTTTTGAGACAAATTCCAGCTGGCCTGGAACTCACTTGTAAACCAGGCTGGGCTTGAACTCATAGAGATCTGCCTGTCTCTGCCTCGTAAGCACTTGGACTACAGTTGTGCACCACCACACCTGGCAACTTTTCTTGTTTTAAGATCGTCTGAGTGTACAACGTTGGCTGGCTTGCAACTTGGTCACAGATACACTTGCCTGCCTCTGCCTCTGCCTCCCCCTAGTTCTGTGATTACAGGTCTCTACCATCATTTTATTAAATTAATTTGATACTTCTTAGTTTAATGGACTAACAGTGCATGTAGGTGGATGATTCCATTTTAATGTCACAAGTTTAAACAGAATATTCTTTATTTTTTTCTTTATTTTTTTGTGCTCTTAACCACTGAGCCATTTCTTCAGTCCCCAATCTGTATTTTTTAAATAGAGATTTTTTTTCTTATTCTAGCAGCATCTAGTTCTCTTAGGGTTTACCAGTGCTAAATGAACAAAATCCTTTTTCAAGTTGCAAGCCAGCTAAGGTTGTTTGTTGTCAGTATTTAATCTCCTCTACATGTCTTTATATTTATTAATCACTTGCTTAGAAAAAATTTTTCCCATTGTACAGCTCAGTGCCTTTCATTAATACCATCATTCTCTCTGCTCTCGAATCCCCGGCTACCGTTAGCAGGTATTTGGCCCCTATATTTCAAGCAATGCTGTTTGTTTCTCTAGTGTCTGGATATAGTTTAGGTGTTAATCTATATATTTTTTGTACTTTACTATTAAACCCTGTAAGTCCTGTTTTATTTATAAAATGAGTTGAGTGCCAACTGCACATGTAGAGGACCCCGGTTTGATTCCCAGCACCCACATGGTGGCTAAGAACTGCCGTTAAGCCAGGTGTGCGGCGCACTTCTTTAATCCTAGCACTTGGGCAGTGGAGGCAGGCGGATCTTTGTGAATTCAAGGCCAGCTGGGGTTATAGGGAGACCCTGTCTCAAAAGGGGGCTGGAAAAAAAGAGAGAAAGAAGAAAATAAAATGGTAAAGTGGGTAATTGAGTTCTGGTTTGTGTTTATTGCCAGCTTTGCATCATTGCCCTGAACTTCGGTGTTCACAGCAATCATATTTCTGTTTTGTGAGATCTCGAGCCCATCTGCTCTTAGTACTGCTTTTCTCTCTTCCTCATCTCTCAGTTACAAGCTTAAATTCACATTTTCAGGGACACTTCTTTTTTTCCTATTCTTAGCAGCCTTCTCAAAAACATTACTTTTTTAGCCAGGTGCGGTGGCGCACACCTTTAATCCTAGCACTCAGGGAGGCAGAGGCAGGTAGATCTTTGTGAGTTCAAGGCCAGCCTGGTCTACAGAGTGAGTTCCAGGACAGCTGGGGCTACAGGGAGACCCTGTCTCGAAAAGACAAAAAACAAAACAAAACAAAAAACCCATTACTTTTTTTTTAATTGTGTGCATGGTATATTTTAACATGTGATACATTTGTGTGTGTGGGGGTAAACAGATTTTTTTTGTTGTCAAACATTTTAACTAGTTATTTTTAAATATTTTGTTTACGTATATGAGTATATTGCCTGCATGTGTATAAGTGTACCCATGTCATGCAGTACCCTTGGGATTCAGAAGAGGGCATTGATTAGATTGCCTGGAACCAGAGTGTGATCCATTGTTTTTATGTCCAAATGCCACAATTAGAATGTAGCATTCATACTGACTGGTGTCTTTATGATTCATTACTTTGTTCATTGAATTTGTATCCATAGCTGACCATCTGTTATGCAATGTATCATATTGTCTTAGCTGTTTGCTTACTAGTTCCTTATTTATTCCCTGTTATCATACTACTAATTAGTTAATTAATTAATTAATTGGTCTTTTTGAGACACAGTCTCCCTGTACCCCTAGCTGGCCTGGAACCTGGAACTCACTCTGTAGACCATGCTGGCCTTGAACTCACAGAGATCCTCTTGCTTCTGCCTCCCAAATGCTGGGATTAAAGGCTTGCATCACCACACCCAGCCTGTATTACTCATTTATAAAAAATATTTTATTTTATGTGTATGAGTGTATTACCTGCATATGTGTAAATGCACCTGTGTCATGCAGTGCTGGTAAAGGTCAGAAGAAGACATCACATCCCCTGGAATTGGACTTAAGGAAGGTTGTGAGCCGTCATGTAGGTGCTGAGTACTGAACCTAGGTTCTTTGCAAGAGTAGTCAGTGCTCTTAACCACTGTTTCATCTCTCCAGCCCTCATACTACTCATTTTTTATTACATTGAGTTTTGGATATGTATGTGTATGTGCATGTAAAAGCACACCCTTAATGGTCAGGGGACTTCTTATGAGAGTCAGTTCTCTTTTGAGGGGGTCGGTGGGGTTTTCCTTTTGAGACAGGGTCTCCCAGTACCCCAGCTGGCCTCGAACTCTGTGTAGACCAGGATGGTCTTGAACTCAGAGATCTGACTGGCACTATGCACAGCATCTTTTTTTTTTTTTTTTTTTTTAAACTGTAATCTTACTGTTCAGCCCGGAATCCCGTTTTTCCAAGCACTGCGTTTAGAAGCCTGTGCCATCTTGCCTGGTTCAGGCATCAATACATTAACTATCCTCTTTCCCTGGAATCCAGGGTCATTTGCTTTATCAGTCCTCAGGAGACACATACTTCCACCCAATCCCTTAGTTGTTATTTAACAAGTATTTACTGTGATAATATGATTAGGCCATGTTGCAATTATTTTAAACTTCATTGGAAGATTGTGCTTTCCATCTCCCATGCTTCTGTGTAAAATCATAATTTACTGAGTATGATTTTGCTTTAATCTTTTTTTTTATTCATTTTTATCTGTCCAGTACAAGTTTTGTAGACTATCAAGATTTCACATAATTAAAATAGTTTTAAACTGATCATGGTGGTGCATGCCTTTAACCCCAGCACTCAGGAGGTAGAGGCAGGGGGATCTCTGCAAATTCAAGGTCAGCCTAGTCAACATAGCAGTTCCAGACTAGTGGGGCTATTATCAATAAAGAGACCCCACTCCCACTGTGGAGTGTGGTGGACACACCTTCAATCCCAGCACTCAGGAGGCAGAGGCAGACTAATCTCTGTGAGTTCAAGACCAGCTTGCTCTACATAGGGGGTTACAAGTCAGCTAGAGCTACAAGGAGACCCTGTCTCAAAAAATACCAAAACAAAAAGACCCTCTCCCCCCAAATAGCTTTAACTTACTTTTTAAATAATTTTATTTTGCAGATGAGCAGGATGAAGAAACAGTCACCACAGGAGGAAAGGTAAAAATTAATTTAGGCTTGAGATGAGAGAAATTGCTACCGTTTTTATGTGTACTGAGGAGAAACTTGGTATTATAATTTCCATTCTGACCTTGAATAACCTCACGATGATCTTGAATTCCTGATCCTGCCTCTACCTCGCCTATAATACACTACTGATTACAGATAGGTACTGCTGGGCTAGGTTTATGTAGTAATGGGGACTTACTGGACCCAGGGCTGAGGTTATAGGCGTCCACCACCATGTCAGGTGATAGTTGAGATTAAAGGCGTCCACTACCATGCCAGGTGGGAGGTGCATTTCCATATTCATTTTTATGTATTTTATATTTATCACATTATTTATTTATTTATTTATTTTTGGTCTTTTTGAGACAGGGTCTCCCTGTAGCCCCAGCTGTCCTGGAACTCACTCTGTAGACCAGGCTGGCCTTGAACTCACAAAGATCCACCTGCCTCTGCCTCCCGAGTGCTGGGTTTAAAGGCGTGTGCCACCACCCTGGCTATATTTATTGTATTGTATTGTGTTCAACTATTTTTTGGGTCTCCCCATAACTCCAGCTGACCTGGAAGTCACTATGCAAACGCGCTGGCTTTGATCACACAGAGATCCATGTGCTTCTGTGTCTCCTACCCCCATTCCGCATCCCAGTCCAGGGATTAAAAGTGTGCACCACCACACCTGACTAAGATAGATTGATTAATTAATTAATTTTTCTTCTTTTTTTTTTGTCTTTTCGAGACGGTGTCTCCCTGTAGCGCCAGCTTCTGCAAAAGGACTGTGCACTCTTGGGCTGGAGAGATGGCCTAGTGGTTAAGAGCACCGACTGCTCTTACAGAGGACCCGGGTTCGATTCCCAACACCCACATGGCAGCTGAGAACCATCTGTAACTCCAATTCCAGGAGAACTCCAGTTCCAGGGGAATCCGAGACCCTCTTCTGACCTCCATAGCATTGCACGACACAGGTGCACAAACCTGCTTGCAGACAGTATATTCATACACATAGAAAACAAAACAAAAAAAAAAAAAAGACTATGCACTAACAGCCCTTCTCAAGATCAATGCTTATATAGAGCATTTGGGGGTTTCTCCCTTTAGCCCCAGCTTGCCTAGAACTCACTACGTACACCAGGTTGGCTTTGAACTCACAGGCTGGCTTTGAACTCAGAGATCTGCCTGTGAGTTCACACATCCAGCCCCATAATACACTTTTTAAAAAAAAATTTAAGTTTTATTTATTTTTGTATGGGTATGAGTGTACTGTCTGCATGTAGGTTTGTGCACCCGTGTCGTGCAATGCTGCGGAGGTCAGAAGAGGGTCTTGGATTCCCCTGGAACTGGAGTTCTCCTGGAATTGGAGTTACAGACGGTTCTCAGCCACCATGTGGGTGCTGGGGATCGAACCTGGGTCCTCTGCAAGAGCAGTCGGTGCTCTTAACTGCTAGGCTATCTCTCCAGCCCCATAATGCACTTTAAAACTTAAATAGCATTTATTGATTTGGGGGAGTTTTTTTGAGATAAAAGTCCTATGTGGGTAAGGTTGACGTTGAACTCATAATTTTCTTGTCTCTACCCCTTTTATTTTTTAATACTTAAAAAAAATTGTTAGCTGGGGCTACATGGAGACCCTGTCTCGAAAAGACCAAAAAAAAAAAAAAACTGTTATCTTATGCATATGTCAGGGGAGATGATCCATGTGAGTACAGTGCCGAATTTACAGGCTCCTGTGAGAAGTTACAGGCTGCTGTGAGAAGGCTTCCATGGTGCTGGGAGCTGAACTCAGGTCCCAGCACCTCTTAACCATGAGGTTATCTCTCTAGGCCCTCTCCCTTCTACCTCTTCAGTGTTGAGATCACACCCAGAGTTAGAGATGGTACTTTGAGTACTCTACTGCAATGGTGCACCAAGTGCATGCAATGCCTGTGGAGGCCAAAAGAGAGTATTACATCCCCTCAAACTGGAATTATGATTAACCTACATGTAAGTTCTTGTAATCACACCCAGGTCCTCTAAATGCAGCCAATCCTTCCAAATGCTGAACCATCTGTCCAACCCATGTAGTTTTCTTTATTTAAATATGAAGATAGGTTCTCTATACAGCCCTTGCTACTGTTCAGCTGTCTGTGCCACCAGGCTTGCCTCATAATTTCAGATATGCCTCTGTCTACCTTCTAAGAGCTGGGGCGTAAAGGGGTGTACCACCACCTCCAGCCTTTTGTGTGTGTGGGGGGGTATTTTTTTGTCTTTTTGAAACAGGGTCTCCCTGTAGCTCCAGCTGGCCTGGAACACACTCTGTAGACGAGGCTGGCCTGGAACTCAGAGAAATCGCCAGCCTCTGCCTCTCAAGTGCTGGGATTAAAGGCTTATGCTACCATGCCTGTCCTCCAGCCTTTTTATGTAGTATTTTTGATAGGAAAAAATTTATGATAATCATGAATGATCAGTCAGAGACTATTAGATACTTTCTAAGATGTTTGGTCTTGTTTCTTTCTTTTTTGTCTTTTTGAGACAGGGTCTCTCTTTAGTCCCAGCTGGCCTGGAACTCACTATGTAGACCAGGCGGGCCTTGAATTTATAGAGATCTGCCTGCCTCTGCCTCCCAAGTGCTAGGATTAAAGGCGTGCGCCACCACGCCCAGCTCAATAATTTTTTTTTTGTCTTTTTTTTTTTTTTTTAAATTTTATTTATTTTTGTATGTGTATGAGTGTGCTGTCTGCATGTAGGTTTGTGCACCCGTGTCGTGCAATGCCGCGGAGGTCAGAAGAGGGTGTGGGATTCCCCTGGAACTGGAGTTCTCCTGGAGTTGGAGTTTCAGATGGTTCTCAGCCGCCATGTGGGTGCTGGGGATCAAACCCGGGTCCTCTGTAAGAGCGGTCGGCGCTCTCAACCGCTAGGCCATCTCTCCAGCCCCATTTTTTTTTGTCTTTTTTACACAGGGTCTCCCTGTAACTCTGGCTGTCCTGGAGATCAGGCTGGCTTTGAACTCACAAAGATCTGACTGCCTCTGCCTCTGCCTCCCAAGCGCTAGGATTAAAGGCGTGCACCACAACACCTGACTGGTCTTGTTTCTTTGACAATTAAGTGTCTGTGCTGCTGAATTGCTAATTATTTTGCTTTGGATGCCTACTTTCCTCAAGTGTTCTGTTATCTATGCAAACAGAGAATATATTCTTCTGTCATTTGACCACTTTAAAAGTATGAAATGTTTAAAAAAAAAGTATGAAATGTTTTTAAGACTTGCTTTCCTGGGGGGGGAATAAAAAAAAAAAGAATTGTTTTCCTAGTCCTTCTTGCATGTTTATGGTTTGTCTCTGAAGTTCTCTTTGAACCCAGTTTCCTTTTTTATAGGAAGACGATGATCCTAGCAAAGGTGATCAGAGTCGCTCAGTTGACCCTGGGGAAGATAATGTGACAGAGCAGACCAATCACATTATTATTCCCAGCTATGCATCATGGTTTGATTATAACTGGTGAGTGGCCTTTTCCTCCAGCAAGCATGGGACAGACTGAAGGGTGGGAACACTTGTGTCAAATCAGGTTGTGTTATTTTGCACAATTTTCAAAGTTTTACTGAATGAAACAACTACTTTCTTGTTTGTTTGATAGAGGTTTGTTTTGCAACTCAGGGTTGGCCTTAAATTCTCCTTCCTTCTCTCTACTCTCTATTTTTTTTTTTTAAATATAGAGCTATAAAATTTTTTGAGGGGAACTTTTTGAGATAGGTTCTTCCTGTATCTTGGGTTAGCCTGGAACTTACTAGCAGCCCAGGCTGGTCTTGGTATCCCCAAAATCTGTCTGTGCCTGCTTCTACTGTTCCTGGCTTTAAAGTTCTAAAATTTTCAAAATTTAAATGATTTACTCTAGCTGGGCATGGTGGCACATGTCTTTAATCCCACCACTCTGGAGTTCAAGGCCAGCCTGGTCTACCTAGTGAGTTACAGGACAGCTGGGGCTACAGGGAGACTGTTTCTCAAAAAGAGCCCCCCCTCCCCAAAATCAATAATTTACTCTGACCAAGTGTTGAATGGTTGAGTTTTGATCATCATAAAATGTTTTTGTTTTATGGACTGGTTTTAGGTTTTGTTTTTTTTTTTTTTTGTTTTTGGCTCTGGAGGACAGGGTTCCACATGTTTAGCTCCAAATGGCTTTGAACTCACTAGGTAACACTAGGCTGGCCTTGCTTGAACTCAAATAGATCTACTGACCTCTTGAGCTGCCTCCTACCTAAGTGCTGTATAAGGATTAAAGGGTTGAGCCACATCATGCCTGGCCTTTTTTTTTTTTTTTTTTTTTTTTTTCTTCCTTTTTTCCCCAAAGCCAATTTCTCTTGAAGCTTTGTGCATTTCATACAAAATTTCCCAATCAAATCTAGACTCATTCCCCCTTCCTTGTCCCCCCACACCCACCCCATCAGAGCTTATGCATTCTGCCCAACATGTTTTTCATCTATTTCTCAATTTCGATGTAGAAGTTTACTGTTTCGGGCAGAAGTTCACAATTTCAGCAGTTCTTTGAACCCAGTCTTTTGCTGCTGTTGTTGTTGTTGTTTCTTCCAATTTGTCCTCTTCTATTTTTTTTTTTTTGTTTGTTTGTTTTTTTGGTCTTTTCGAGACAGGGTCTCCCTGTAGCCCCAGCTGTCCTGGAACTCACTCTGTAGACCAGGCTGGCCTGGTCTCACAAAGATCTGCCTGCCTCTGCCTCCCGAGTGCTAGGATTAAAGGCGTGGGCCACCACACCCGGCTGTCCTCTTCTTTTTAAGGACAGGAGCTCACTATGTAGCCCTAGCTGACCTTGAACTCAACAGAGGTCTGCCTGCCTCTGCCTCCTGGATTTGTGGTATTAAAGCTGAGTGCCACCACATCCAGCTATTATGATTGTAAATCAACTATCAAAACGTCCTATTGTGGATCCAGAACAGTTTTCATTTATGATACTGGTGTCACCACTGTGCCAAGAGGGTAACTGCACCTTTATTCTAAACATTTAGGCTTTTGCAGGCTTTTTTACTATAAATTTTAAGGGTGTGATAAAATTCACAAAACATACCCTTAAACATCTGTTACTTAATGCCCACCACTCTACTATGTTTGAGTGGGACTATAAACAGCTGGTATTGAATATGTGATATCAAGCTGTTTCTTTGCTGGTTATTTTTTTTTTTTTTTTCTTTTATATTCTTGAGACAGGGTCTCCTTTTAGTCCCAGCTGTCCTGGAACTCACTCTGTAGACCAGGCTGGCCTTGAACTCACAGAGATCTGCCTGCCTCTGCCTCCCGAGTGCTGGGATTAAAAGCGTGTGCCACCACGCCTGATTTTGTTGCTTATTTTCTAATAAATATAACAAAACTTTAAATGAATATTAACTTCATGTGCTTTACAGATAACTATGGTCATCTGAATGTACTACATGTGCTTACATAGGTTGTCGAATCGTTAATTACATCCCTAGCTTCTTTTTTTTTTTTTTTTTAACGAGGGGACAGTGCCCCAGGACAGCTGGGGCTACAGGGGGACCCTGTCTCAAAGACCAAAGAAAAAAAATTATTAGTTATTTTATGTGTATCATGTACTGTCTGCATGTATGTAGGTGCACCCATTTTGTGCAATGCTTCGGAGGTCAGAAGAGCATGTTGGATTCCCCTCGAACTGGAGTTCAAGATGGTTCTTAGCTGCCATGGGAATCGAATCCAGGTCCTCTGCAAGAGCAGTCCGTACTCTTAAAACCACTGAGCCATCTCTCCAGCCCAGGTTATGTCCCTGTTTTACAAATGGTATTGATGTTGCTTCAGATGAGGGACTTGCAAGTTGAAGAACTCTTCATCCTCATGACCTAAACAATCACTCTGGCAACACTCCATAGTTTTTGTTAAAATGTTCTTCCTTTAGAAGCAGGGCGTGGTGGCGCATGCCTTTAATCCCAGCACTCAGGAGGCAGAGGCAGGCAGATCTCTTTGTGAGTTCAAGGGCAGCCTGCTCTACAGAGCGAGCTCCAGGAGAGCTGGGACTAAAGGGAGACCCTGTCTCAAAAAATAAAAAAATAAAAGGTTCTTCCTTTCATAAAGGCTTGGTGCCTCATGCCTTTAATCCCGAAACTTGGGAGGCAGAGGCATTTGGATCATTGAGTTCAAAACCAACCTGGTCTACATAGTGGATTCCAGGCCAGCTGGGGCTACAGGGAGGTCCTATCTCAAAAAGACCCCCCCCCCAAAAAAAAAAGTCCTTTCCATTAGAAATTCCTGTAATGTAGTCTTACAAATATAATTCCTGTAATGGTAGTCTTACAAATATATAACAGGTCTTGCTCTATCCTCCAACTTGGCCTCAAACTTAACTGCAATTTTCCTGTTTCTCACAGACATTATTGTTATATTATTATTATAGGTGTAAGACACCAAAGGTTTTCAGTTTGTTAATGGGACTAGTGAAACCCAATGTAGGGCTGGAAAGATGTCTCAGTGTTTAGAGGCACTGATGACTGTTGTAGAACTCCTTCAGTTCCCAGCATGCACAGCCTTTAACTCCAGTTGCAGAGGATCCAATTCCCTCTTCTGGCCTCTATGGGCGTTGCATGCATGGGTTACACTCATACACATAGCATGCAAATAAATAGAAACATCTTCAAAAGGAATAGGTAAGAAATGGAATGCTTGCTTCAGCTTTGTTGTGAACTGTTAGTGTAGAGGAAGTTGTCCCATGAAATGTATGAAGCAGTATTCAGGTTTTGAATTTATTAATTTTCTTTAAAAATTGAACAATAAAGTAGCTAAAGTTTTTCAGATTTTACTTTTTTTTTTTAAAGATATTTATTTATTTGTGTATGTATGTATGTATGTATGTATGTGTATGAATGTACTGTCTGCATGTAGGTTTGTGCACCCGTGTTGTGCAGTGCCGGGGAGGTCAGAAGAGGGCGTCGGATTCCCCTGGAACTGGAGTTAAAGATGGTTCTCAGCCGCCATGTGGGTTGTGGGGATCGAACCTGGGTCCTCTGCAAGAGCGGTCGGTGCTCTTACCGCCAGGCCATCTCCCCAGCCCCTCAAATTTTATACTCTTTTGCCAAAAAGAATCTCAATCTTACCTTTTTTTCCTTTCAGTATTCATGTAATTGAACGGCGTGCTCTTCCTGAGTTTTTTAATGGAAAAAATAAATCCAAGACTCCAGAAATGTGAGTGCAGTGTTTTAAAGAACTTACTCATGTGTTCATGGCACAGATTCTAAAAGCACTTCATTCTCTTTGTTATTGCTGGGTTTTCATTGTTGTTGATTAAAAATTTTACAAAACTCTGTTCTACTTGGAAATTGTTTATATTTTAATTTTGCATCTTTTTCTTCAAAGAAAGTTGTAGTCTTTACTGCATATCTCTTATGTACTTTTTTTAAATTTTTGCTTTTTATTTTTTGTTTTTTTATTTTTTTAAAGGAATTAAATCTTTTTTAAAATTTTTATTTATTTTTTTATGTGTATGAGTGTACTGTCTGCATGTAGGTTGGTGCACCCGTGTCATGCAATGTCACGGAGGTCAGAAGAGGGTGTTGAATTGCCCCGAAACTGGTCTCCAGTTTCAGGGGAATTCGACAGTTCTCAGCTGCCATGTGGGTGCTGGGGTTCGAACCCGCGTCCTCTGCAAGAGCAGTCAGCACTCTTAACCGCTAGGCCATCTCTCCAGCCCTTTATTTTTTATATATATATTTTGTACAAGATTATCAAATTTAGACCTGTGTCCCTCACTTCACCAGAGCTAATGTATTTTATGCACTTTAATACTGAATTTAGTAAATGATATTTAATTTAGGTTTGTCATAATCTCTTTGAACTTCTCTGTAAGTATGTTAATGGTTTTGCATGTAAATATTCACTTACTTTAACTACATATGACTGCTCCAATTAGAGTGTCTTGCCTTGTTATAGGGGAAAACTGACTTTAATATTAATAATTATCTATTTTCTAGGTACAACATAACCAATTTAACATTAAATATATGTGTATTGTAGTAATTGGCAATTTGAGATTCCAAGTTTTTTTTTTTTTTTTTTTTTTTTTTTNGTAGCTCCAGCTGTCCTGGAACTCGCTCTGTAGACCAGGCTGGCCTTGAACTCACAAAGATCCACCTGCCTCTGCCTCCCAAGTGCTAGGATTAAAGGCATGCGCCACCATGCCCGGCCCAAGATTCCAAGTTTTGATGTTATCCTTATAGCAACAGTTTTGTATGTGAGCTATCTGAATTCATTTTGGGCTTTAAAAACCCTGATACTTTTTTCCATTGAAGGCAGTTTTTCTGTCTTTATAAATATTTAAGGTTTTTGGTAGTCTTCTACTTAGAATTGTAGACTTTTTCATTTCAGTTTTTTTCACTTTTTGAATTTCTCTTTCAGTCATTTTTTTCTATCTGCACTTGGATGGGAGCCTTTTTGAGCAGTTTACTCTTTTTTTTTTTTGAGACAGGGTCTCCCTGTAGCCCCAGCTGTCCTGGAACTCGCTCTGTAGACCCGGCTGGCCTTGAACTCACAAAGATCCACCTTCCTCTGCCTCCCAAGTGTTAGGACTAAAGGTGCGCCACCAGGCCCGGCCAGAGCAGTTTACTCTTTCTACTTATGTCGCCCTCTCATGCTCCCAGTTTCTTTCCTGAAAGAACTGTCATGAGGTAGAATAATGTTGCCAGATCCACCTCTTGTGGCTCAATGAAGACTAAAGAAATGAGAGTTAACTGAGATTAAGAGCACGGCTAGAACCCACAAGGTAGCTGGCCCTCCAGACAGCTCTAAGGGCTCTGTGTTTCAGTGGGATGTTGGTAAATAAACGTGTTTTGCAGAGATTCTGAATATTAAGTGAGGTGCTGCAGAGACAGTGCTTAGAACATAGCTTAGTGTGTGGTAAACACTAAATGGAAAATAGTGAAGGTCCTAGCCTTAGTAACCATGTGTGAAATGCAAATTTGACAGGCAGTTAAAGATTTAGTGCCTTTTTTTTTTAGGGGGGAGGCATCTTTTTGAGACAGGCTCTCCCTTTAGTCCCAGCTGGCTTGGAACTCACTATGTAGACTAGGCTGGCTTTGAATTCACAGAGATTCACCTGCCTCTGTCTCCTTAGTGCTGGGATTAAAGGCGTGTGCCACCTTCCCTGGCCAAAGATTTATTCTTTTTTTTTTTTTTTTGGTCTTTTTGAGACAGGGTCTCCCTGTAATCCCAGCTGTCCTGGAACTCACTCTGTAGACCAGGCTGGCCTTGAACTCACAAAGATCCGCCTGCCTCTGCCTCCCAAGATAAAAGAAAGGCGTGTGCCACCATGCCCAGCAGATTTATTCTTTTAAATTGCCCAGACTAGTTTATATTAGTGCCCAACTTACCTCATTTGTTTTATGCCTTGGTACACAGTTGTTTTGTGTCTTACTGCATCTGAATTCAATTGAATTGTTTAAAATTTAACACAGGGACTGGAGAGATGGATGGCTCAGCGGTTAAGAGCTCCAACTGCTCTTTCAGAGGACCCGGGTTCAATTGCCAGCACCCACTGGGCGTGGTGGCACATGCCTTTAATCCCAGCACTTGGAAGGCAGAGGCAGGTTGATCTCTGTGAGTTCAATGCCAGCCTGGTCTACAGAGTGAGTTCCAGGACAGTAGGGGCTATAGGGAGACCCTGTCTCAAAAAAAGACATATATATGTGTATATATATATAGGGGCTGGGGAGATGGCCTAGCAGTTAAGAACGCCAACTGCTCTTGCAGAGGACCTGGGTTTGATCCCCAGCTCTCACATGGTGCCTGAGAACCGTCTTTAACTCCAGTTCCAGGGGAATCAACATCCTCTTCTGACCTCTGCGACACTGCACAACACGGGTGCACAAACCTACATGCAAACAGTACATTCATACACATTAAAAATAAATAAAATTTAAAAATAATTTAGCACAATATCAGTTTTGTTTTTTATATTGCTGTCCTAATTTTTTTTGCATATATTTGTGAAGAACTTTAAGAATTTTGCCTTTGGAGGGTATTGTTTCTGAAAAGATGTAAGTCTGCCTTTATGAAATTTTTTCCTTTTTAGATACTTGGCATATCGAAATTTCATGATTGACACATATCGTCTAAACCCCCAAGAGTATTTGACTAGCACTGCCTGTCGGAGGAATTTGACTGGAGATGTGTGTGCTGTGATGAGGTAAAATGTTCCCTCATAGTAGGTCGCTAGTGGATGCATTGCCGTTTTATATATGATAGATTTCAACTAGTTTTCTCCATTAATAAAATATATAGGGCTGGAGAGATGGCCTAGCGGTTAAGAGCGCCAACCGCTCTTTCAGAGGACCCGGGTTCAATTCCTAGCACCCATGTGGTGGCTGAGAACTGTCTGTAACTCCAATTCCAGGAGAACTCCAGTTCCAGGGGAATCTGAGACCCTCTTCTGACCTCCGTGGCACTGCACAACACGGGTGCACAAACCTACATGCAGATAGTACATTCATACACATAAAAATAAAATTTAAAAAAATTAAAAAAGAAGTGTATTTCCATTAAATATATATATATATGTATATAAATGATACTTACAAGGGTTCAGTACTTTTTTCTCCACGAAAAAGTCAGGATTGAAGATAATAGGCCGACCTCGAAGGGAAGATTCATTGCAAATGACAAAACTGCAGATGGCATCACTGCAGTCGGAGTCTCTGGCGGGAGCCTCTGCTCCACTCAGCACCATCTTTGGGCGCTGCTCCTTGTGCTGCCCCTCAATATTTTTTTTTTTTTTTTTTTTTTTTTTTTTTTGTT
>VZQC01002896.1:1822185-1846967 GCA_009823505.1 Rhizomys pruinosus
TTTTGGTCTTTTTGAGACAGGGTCTCCCTGTCCTGGAACTCACTCTGAAGACCAGGCTGGCCTTGAACTCACAAAGATCCGCCTGCCTCTGCCTCCCAAGTGCTAGGATTAAAGGCGTGCGCCACCACGCCCGGCTTTCAATATTTTTAATATTTAGTTTAGTAATCTAGTTTTCATAGTTTACATCTTTTGTTTTATAGTCTAATCAAAATGACCAATGATTTGGTTGGGGAGTATATAAACTGTCATAGAAGAAAATAAAAATGAATTTCCTTCTCTAAATTTGCTTTAATGTAAATTCTTTCATCGTAGACTTAAATGAATGTTTTCTATTTTCTGTGATTAAAATTGTTATGTGTTGTGTGTGGTGGAGTGGCAAGTATGCCTGGGCAGCCATTGCTCCATAGTGAGAACCTGCCTAAAAAATAAAACAAGTCCCACCAGTACAACTTTTTGTATTTTTGACACACGGTCTCCCTTTAGTCCCAGCTGAGCTGGAGCTCACACTGTAGAGCAGGCTGGCCTTGAACTCACAGAGATCCGCCTGCCTCTGCCTCCCAAGTGCTAGGATTAAAGGCGTGCGCCACCATACCCGTCCCTCATCCAACTATTATTTTACATGTACGCAGCTTTGAGGTTGTGTATCATGAACATTATTTTTGGGTTTGTAGAAATTGTCCCTTATAAACACCAAGCTCGTCTGGTGCTCGGATGGTTTGCAACCTACAGAGAATGTTTATTTTCTTGACTGCAAGATAATGTTTTTTCAGATGAGGTCAGTTATCTATATTGTAATGTTAAGAGTGTTTTTTCTTTAGGGTTCATGCCTTCTTAGAGCAATGGGGGCTTGTTAACTACCAAGTTGATCCGGAAAGTCGACCCATGGCAATGGGACCCCCTCCTACTCCTCATTTCAATGTATTAGCTGATACTCCCTCTGGACTTGTTCCTCTACATCTTCGATCACCTCAGGTAAATTAATGCTGTAGCCCTTGTGAAAGAAAACCATGCCATTCCCGTCCTATTGGGGAGGTTGTCATTAATGATTCTGCCTGACTAGGATTAGAATGGTGTTCGTAGTACCATTTCTCAGTTGATAGTTTTAGGGTTTGTATGGTTTTTTTTTTGGGGGGGGTCTTTTTGAGACAGGGTCTCCCTGTAGCCCCAGGTGTCCTGGAACTCACTCTGTAGACCAGGCTGGCCTTGAACTCACAGAGATTCGCCTGCCTCTGCCTCCTGAGTGCCAGGATTAAAGGCGTGCGCCACCACACCCTGCCCAATGTGTTTTGTTTTTTATTTCTAAATATGAATATAGAGTCTATATTCATNCACGACACGGGTGCACAAACTTGCATGCAGACAGTACATTCATACACATACAGAAATAAATAAAATTAATAAAAAAAAAATTTTTTAAAAAGAAATAAGAACCAGGCCAGGCATGGTGGTTCACACCTTTAATCCTAGCACTTGGGAGGCAGAGGCAGGTGGATCTTTGTGAGTTCAAGGCCAGCCTGGTCTACAGAGCAAGTTCCAGGCCAGTTGGGGCTACAAGGAGACCGACTCGAAAAGACCAAAAAACAAATAAGAACCACAGCCAGACCTGCAACAGGCAAAGAATATATACTTATCATATAAGTGTACAATGGGCATAGGACAGATGCTCCACGGGTGTGAAGTGTTTGCCACCTAATAGAGGGAAAATTTTCTTCCCTGCGCTCAGCTGGAATGCATCAGATGCCACGGCCTGGTGTCCTTGGGTAATTTGAAAGCCTTCCTTTGATTCCTCAGGGTGAGCAGGGCAGTATCTCAAGACTGTTAAGACAGGTGTCTCCATAAACAGACTGCCTCATCTTGGGAGTGACTGGTTGGTTGATAAGGCTTTAGCAAGGCCAGACTGGCAATTTATTCACATACTCTATGAAATGTTAACATCCTATCTTAGGGGTCAAGAAATGGAAACATTCCTCCATGGCCTGTGACTGCCTCCAGGTTCCTGCCCTGACTTCCCAGGTTGGGCTCCATCAGGGATGAACTGTGACCTGGGAGATGTGAGCGGAGTAACTTTCCTCCCCAAGTTGGTTTTGGTCAGTGTTTTGTCACAGCAATTGATGGCAAACTAGAACAGAAATTAGCCAGTTTGATTTCTCTTTCAGACAGGGTCTCAGACAGCCTATGGTGGCCTTGAACTCCTGATCCTACTGACTCTACCTCCCAAGTACAGAAATTCCAGGCAAGTATCACTAATTTGTACCCCACCCCATCTACCACCACCACTGCAAATCAAATCTAGGGCTTTACATATGCTGGTGGGAAGAACAGCTAAAGTACTCTAATGCTGAGCTATATTGTCCCCAGCTGTATTTTGGTCTCTACGTACGTCTGCCTCTTTAAAGCTAACATTAATTTATCAAGCTGGGCAGCAAGATGGCTGTCAGTTCAAACCAGCATGGACCCTCCACCAAAAATGCAAAACAAAGAATCCTCCAACATATCCCAAACCAAACCTTTTTATTTTGCCAGGCATGGTAGTGCACACCTGTAATCCCAGCACTTGGGAGGCAGAGGCAGGCAGATCTCTATGAATCCAAGGCAATCCTGGGCTACAAAGTGAGTTCCAGGACAGCTGGGGCTTCAGGGAGGCCCTGTCTCAAAAAGACCAAAAAGACAAAATTAGGAATAAGGACACTGAGAACATATTTGAGGACATTATTAGATGTAAAGATCTCTCATGGATTGAGATAACTGAAAATTAACTAGCTAGGTGTGGTTGTACAAACCTTTAGTCCCTGCTCTAAAGGTAGGAGCACAAAGATCTCAAGTCTGTCCAGGACTACATAGTGGGACCATCTCAAGAAAGGGAAATGTATAGATGGGGAAAATTCTGTCATGCAAATAGCATGTTTTCACAAGCAGAATAATTTAGGTTTTTGTATATTGTATATATGAGTATATAGAGAGCAAGAAGAGTCTAAAGAGGATAACAGAATGTCATGAAAGCAAAAGGCCATGTGGGAGAGGACAGTGGGAATAAAAAGTTGTATATATAGAAATGTCAAAAATTTCTGTGCCCTAACTAAAATAGAGTGCTTTATCCCACTGAAAACTCAGGCTGGCCTTGAACTCTCACAGATCCATCCGCCTGCCTTTGCCTCCAGAGAGTTGGGATTAAAGGCATAAGCCACCACGCCCGGCATCATTTTGTTTTTTTAAAAGCTATTCTTCTGGTTTAAGGACCAAAGGGGGGGGGGGATAAAGGCTATTCTGAATGGGACCTTCCTGTCCCAGTTTCAAGGTCATTAGCACCAAATAGAAAACCTGATGGTCTGGCATAGTGGCCTTTGGTCCTTGCACTGGGGAGGTAGGCAGATGTCTCTGGGTTCTAGGCCAGCTTATCTACACACCAAGTTCTAAGCTACATACCTACATAGTGATATACTGCCTTTAAATTGCTATGTTGCTGAGAAGTATTTATTAGGTTTTCTGGCAATCTTTAGGGTCTCTTAGGGTTAGGATCCATTATGTCATCTGCAAGTAGGAATGTTCTGGCCTCTTACCACACCTAAGACTTCAAGCAATACAATGAATAAGAGCAGAGAAATATGTATATTCCTGCTTTTGGAGGACGTGGTGGTTTTTCCTTTATTACTATGTGGGCTACAGGTTCTCTGCTTACAGCCTTGTCTTTAAGACAAGAGTCTCCCTCTATCCCAGCTGTCCTGGAAATGGCTATGTAGGCCAGGATGGCCTCTGCCTCAGTGTTGGGACTAAAGGTGTGTGCCACCATGCCTGGCTTTGGGGTGTGTTCTATTCCAGGATTGCCCTGAATCCCTCATTTTCCTGTCTCATCCTTTGCCATGTCGTGAATGCCCTACACTTCCTAACCTCTTGCCTAACTGGATGTTTAGTTTTTAAACTTGCATGTTTAGTTTTTTTAAAATGTTATTTTTATGTGTATGAATGTACTGTCTGCATGTAGGTTTGTGCACCCGTGTCATGCAATGCCACGGAGGTCAGAAGAGGGTGTCGGATTCCTCTGGAACTGGAGTTCTCCTGGAATTGGAGTTACGGATGGTTCTCTGCTGCCCTGTGGGTGCTGGGGATCGAACCCAGGTCCTCTGCAAGAGCGGTCAGTGCTCTTAACTGTTAGGCCATCTCTTCAGCCCTGTATTTTTTATTTTTATTTATTTATTTATTTTTTTGTCTTTTTGAGACAGGGTCTCCTGTAGCCCCAACTGGCCTGGAACACCCATGTACACCAGGCTGGCTTTGAACTCACAGAGATCCACCTGCCTCTGTCTCCTGAGTACTGGGATTAAAAACATGTAACACCATGCCCGGCTTAGAAAATATTTTTTGCAAAATGGAAAATTTGAAAAGCAAATTAGCATTTAAAAAGAATCCTATATATTCTAGAATTTAATAGTTACATAAAACTATATGTTTTTATAATGTTAGAGTATAAATACCACAACACAGGTTAGCAAACCTAAAGACTGAACTACCTCTAGAATACTAAAGCACTAAAAAGAAAAGGATAATGGTTCAGAAAGGACAAAACAGGATGCAGGAGATAAACACTTAGTGGAAGAGAAAGAATGTAGGAACAGGCTTGATCATGTGTATATATGATTGTTGAAACTTTCCTAAAACTAATAAAAAGGCATTGATTTGCATCCAGAGATTCAAAGGATGGCTCAGTGGATCAAAGCACTTGCTGCCAGGTCTGATGAGTTGAGTTTAAATACTGAAACACATATTAAGGCTGGATGTGGAGGTTTCAAAAACAAAGAAGAAAGAGGGCGGGTCAGCCTGGTCTACATAGCGAGATCCAGGCCAGCTGGGGCTAAGGGGAAACCCTACCTTGAAAAGATCAAAAAAACAAAAAGAAAGAAATTAAATTCAAGGAAGTAGTAAAACTGATGTCTGACCTTTCAACATAAACAGTATAGGCCAGAAGACAAATACCATAGTATTTTAAATTAATGAAAGTATAACATTTGTTTTGGATTCTGTATGAAATAGAAATAACATTCATAAGCAATGTGGCAAAAATAATCAACTTTTAAAGATGAAGATCTTGGGTGTAACACACTAGTAGACACTACGGGAAGTTCTTTGGGATTAAGAGAAAACTACATAGATGTGACTTGGGCTGTAGCTTACTGGGACATGGCCACACGGCTTCCACAAGTGAGCCTGATATTCTGAATTACTCTGAGAAGCTTCCGTCTCGCTTGTGTTTCCTTACTCTTTCTGTCCATACCCACAATACCACTGCGGCCTAGGTGTCTGCTTTCCATTGGACCATTGGAGCTTAACCCAAGTGGCACAGCATTGTTGTTGGAAAACAGCTCTCCCTATAGTCCCAGCCAGCCCGGAACCTGCTATGTAGACCAGGCTAGCATTGAACTCAGAGAGATCCACCTGCCTCTTAAGTGCTGGGATTAAAGACATGTCCAGCAAGACTTTTTGAAATTTGTCTCATCCACGTTGACTGTCAATTGGTATTCTCATTATGTAGGTCTTTGTTTAGGAAGCCATATTTTGCAGATTTCCTGGGTACAACTGCATGTCATCTCTCGTAGCACTGTCCTGGTCCTCTGGCCCTTAAAGTCTTTCTTTTCCCCCTGCCCCCATGGTGTTGTTTCCTTAGCCTTAAGTGAGGATGTTACTTTAAATGCAGCGGTTAGAGCTGGCACCCCACATTCACTTAGTCTCTGCCTCCATCTCTGTAAAAAGAAACTCGATGGGTGATGAGAGCTCTGTTGTGACTGTGAGTGTAAGTATTTAAAACTCAGTTGAAAATTATATTGGTTCAGGTACTTGGATACGTTTCCATTACCAGGCATAAATTCCCGCTTTTTCGACAACTTAAGTCGCCTTTAATCCCAGCACTTGGGAGGCAGAGGCAGGTGGATCTCTGGGAGTTCACTGCCAGCCTGATCTACATAGTGAGCTCCAGGCCAGGTGGGACTAAAGGGAGACCCTGTTTCAAAACTACCAAGAAAAAAAAAAGAGGCTGGATAGATGGCTCAGTGGTTAAGAGTGCTGACAGCTCTTGCAGAGGTCCTGGGTTCGATTCCCAGCACCCACATGGCAGCTAAGAACCACCTTTAAGCTAGGTGTAGTGGCACATGCCTTTAATCCTAGCACTTCAGAGGCAGAGGCAGGCGGGTCTCTGTTCAAGGCCAGCCTGGTCTACAGGGCTAGTTTGGGGCCACAGGGAGACCCTGTCTCGGGCGGGGGGGGGGTTCTATGCCTCAGATGGGATATCTTGATATTGGTCGTTGTCTAGTTTGTAGACATTACAGCTGGGTGGGACCACTGATTGCTTTTTCCCTTGGCACATTGCGTAGCACTGTCTGATATTTGAGAGCTGGTCCTCAGAGAGGAGGCTTATTATGTAGCTTGATTCCTCCAAGTTCTGTGTCTAAACTATGCGGTGTCTTCAATAGTTGTGCCTTGAAGTCATGGGAGGCAATCAAGGCAAGTGTAAGTAGCCTAGCTGACGGGAGTATCTTTGACTACCCTTAATTGAAAGAGAAGTTTCCCATGCTTAGCAATTTACAACTGTCTTGCTGAACTGAGTCCCCAGTCTTGAGTACAGCTTCTCCCCTTTTAATTTTAAATGGCTCGGCCTCAATTAGGGAAGTATAAGTAAGCCTGGGTCCACTCTAATCTTTATATACATACATAAATTTTATGTGTCTGAGATAATACCTGCATGTATGTAAGTGCACACAAGTTGCTCAGTGCTCACAGAAGCCAGAAGGAATTGGATCTCCTGGAACTGGAGTTGTGGACAGTTGTTAGCTGCCATGTGGGTGCTGGGAATCACACCCTGGTCTAAATGCAAGAGCAGCCTGTGTTCTTAATCATTGAGGCATCTCTCTAGTACCTTATCACTGTTTTTAAAGTTTTCTTTTGTTTTCATCAGGACGGGAGAGATGTTGGTAAGATCATGTGCTGCTCTTCCGTAGGACCTGATTTTAGTTCGCAGTGTACATATCAGGCTGATTACAGCAGCTTGTCACTCCTGCTTCAGGGAATTAAATGCCTTCTGGCGTTTTTTCAGGGACCTGCATACACAGGGTATACATTCACACAGACCCACATGAATAAAAAAGTGCACAACTTTTATCCTAGCACTCAGGAGGCAGAGGCAGGCTGATCTTTGTGAGTTCAAGGCCAGCCTGGTCTACAGAGTGAGTTCAGGACAGCTGGAGCTATAAGGAGACCCTGTCTCGAAAGACCAAAAGAAAAAAAGAAAAACTAGTTCCTTGAGCCATCTCCACACTACTTCTTTATGAGTGCGTAATTCTGACTTTGTTTCTTTAGAGTAAAGGTGCTAGTGCTGGAAGAGAATGGACAGAGCAGGAGACCCTGCTGCTCCTGGAGGTAAGCTCATCTCCCCTGTCTTCATAGCTCATCAGTCTGTTTCTCTGCCGCGTGTGTGTGTGTGTGTGTGTGTGTGTGTGTGTGTGTGTGTGTGTGTGTGTGTTACTGTTTTAATTTATCCTTATGTACCCTTTTGACACCAGTGATAAGCAGAGGGCTATTTTTCAAACCTACTTTTTATGACATTGCTGTTTTGCAATCTTGGAGTTCTCAGGAGCATTTCAGTTGTGCAACTGGAAATAGCAACAGTTCTTTCTCCTCCTATGCATTGATGCTCTAAATTAGATCCATGTCTGCATTAAGGTGGTATGTATAGTAAACATCAAATGAAGAGTCCCTGAGCTACTATTTAACCTGAACAAATGGAAGAAAACGCCATTGTCCTTAAACAATAGTGTATTTTTTTTCCCTACAGGTGGAATCTGCTGGGGCTGCTTTTCTCTTAAACAAGGATTTGAGTCAACATGTATTATCTGGTGTTATATAAAAAGAAAAGTCTTCTTAGTAGCCCTGTTTATCAACTAACATGTTTCCTTTGTAGTTTGTTTAGAGCAATCAGTAGCTTAAAAATTGATTTTCCTGGTAGATATAACCCGATAATCTCAGCACTTAGAAGACTGCTGCCTAAGGATTCCAAGTTCCACTCCAGCCAGGATACATAGGATCAGTCTTTAAAAACTTAAATGCGGGGGCTGGAGAGTGGTTAAGAGTGCCGACCACTCTTACAGACCACCCACATGGTGGCTGAGAACCGTCTTTGACTCCAGTTCCGACACCCTCTTCTGACCTCCGCGGCATTGCACGACATGGGTGCATAGACCTACATGCAGACAGAACATTCATACACATACACAAATTAAAAAATAGAAAAAAGAATTAACACATACTTTTGTGCCGGGTGTGGTGGTGTACGCCTTTAATCCTAGCACTTGGGAGGCAGAGGCAGGCAGATCTTTATGAGTTCAAGGCCAGCCTGGTCTACAGAGTGAGTTCCAGGACAGCTGGGGCTACAGGGAGACCCTGTCTCAAAAAATAAAAAAAAAAATAAAATGAAATAAAATAAAAAACTTAAATGGAGAAACAAACAAACAAAACCCAGTAGCAATAATATTTAAAAACAATATTAAGAAGCCAGGTCTGGTTCCCCATGTCTTTAATCCCAGCACTCTGGCGGCAGAGGCAGGAGGGTCTCTCTGAGATTGAGGCCAGCTGTAGCTTTAAGGAAACTGTCCCAAAAAACATCAAAAGAAACATGTTGATACACACCTGTAGTCTTAGTGTTCAAGAGAAACTTAAAACCAATTCTCCTCCAAGCAGCTATCAGTGACCATTTGCTCCTCAGTTAAGGGTGTTATTTCTTGCCCACCTTCTCACAAGTTGACCAGTTGTGGGTCTCTGTTTATCACCCTCTACTGCAAGAATCAAATTCTCTCATGAAAATTGAAAAATGTATTAATCTTACATAATCTTATTCATTCAAGATGGTTGTTTCATTTACTCTGTGTGTGTGTGTGTGTGTGTGTGTGTGTGTGTGTGTGTGTGTGTGTTTGAGACAGGGTCTTCCTGTAGCCCCAGCTGGCTTGGAAATTGCTCTGTAGACCAGGCTGGCCTTGAACTCAAAGAAATCTACCTGCCTCTGCCTCCCATCCATTTACTCTTGAATTTGATAGATTAGTTTGTCTCAGCAGCTGAATATTCTATTGTGTAAATGTACCACATTTTTATCATTCATCAGTTGTTGGACATCTCTACATTTTTTACATTTCCTGGGGTCCTAAGGGCTGAGTCCATCATTTTCAGGGAGACATGGTGGCAGAAGCCTAAACCTGAGTGTTCACCACATCTCCAATGGCAAACAGGAGGTAGAGAACAGAATCACGATACATCAGGTAGCATTGTGATTCTGTTTGTTTGAGATTACCCACCTATATTTTTAATTTAAATAATAAAATTTAAGGCTTTTATCAAATCACAATTACTAAATGACTGTAGAATATTAATATTTTTATGTTCACTTCATTGTATTATTAGAAATATTGGAAGCATAATTTCAAGTTTGAAAATGACCAAAGGCACAATTATGCATTGAACAAAAGAATACAGTCTGAAGAGACTTTTTTAGAAATAAAGGGTTTCGGCCGGGCGTGCACTTGGGAGGCAGAGGCAGGCAGATCTTTGTGAGTTCAAGGCCAGCCTGGTCTACAGAGTGAGGTCCAGGACAGCTGGGGCTACAGGGAGACCCTGTCTTGAAAGACAAAAAAAAAAAAAAAAAGAGAAAGAAAGGGTTTCATATCTTTTTTTTTTTTTTTTTTTTTTAAGTAATTAAATCTAAATTAAATTACATAAAAAATAATAACAAAAAAAAAAAAAAAAAAAAAAAAAGCCTGTGGCATGGTGGCACACACCTTTAATCTAAGCACTCAGGAGGCAGAGGTAGGGGGAATCTCTGTGAGTTCGAGGCCAGCTAGGGCTACAGGGAGACCCTGTCTGAAAAAGACCAAAGAGAGAGGGAGGGTAGGAGTGGGGGGAGGGAGAGAGAGAGAACCTTTAGTTTCTTCTGCCATATCTCAGGATCAAGTCTTCGTTGTTCCATTCTTAGATTGTCTTAGAATGTCTTTTTGAGACATGGTCTCCCTGTAGCTTCAGCTGTCCTGGAACTGACTCTGTAGACCAGGCTGGCCTTGAACTCACAGAGGTCCACCTGCATTTGTCTCCCTGGTGCTGGCATTAAAGGCATGTGCCACCATACCCAGCTCTAAATCATTTTTTTAGTGATATGAAATATCTGCTAAAAATGTCTCTATGTATGCCATCCTTCCCACACCTCCTTCCTGGCCAGTCTTTCATTGAGTTCTTTTGAAAACATCTCCAGTTTGGTGCTGTTACATGATGCTACACTCATTGCCCAGGCTCTGACATTCACTCGTTGTCAGCTTTATTTTCTGGATGAGATTTGTATTAAAGAGTGCCCTATGCCGGGTGTAGTGGTGCATGCCTTTCTCTAGCACTCGGGAGCAGAGGCCAGGCGGGAGCTTTGTTAGTTCAAGGCCAGCAGGTCTACAGCGGCGAATTCGGACAGGGGGCTACAGGGAGACCCTGTCTCGAAACAGACAAAAAAAAAAAAAAAAAAAGAGTGCCCTGACTCTAGCTTTATTTTGAAATAAACTTGAATTTCTCTTCTGATGTTCTTTGTCAAAGGAAAATAACAGGGACATTAGAAAAAGTTATGATAGAGCATGCTCTATAATGAGAAATTCAGAATCTACCCTGGTACGGATTTCTGACTTAAGGGAACTTGTTGAAGTAGATACCTTTTATTTTCTTAAAATGTGAGGGGCTTTTTGTTTTTAAGTGGTTCCCTCTAGAACAATCTGAAGTCACTGAATATCCAGAAGAAACTCATGTTTGCCATTTAATGAATAATTAAGTCTCTGGTTTGGTTTGGGGAGGAGTCTCTACAGGAAGACTGAAAACCTAGAACAGTGTTTAGAGCCTCAGGTTAAGAATTTACTGAGCCAAATCAAACATGGACAGAAGCGTTACACGGAGCTCATCCCACAGCACACGCTGGCTTTTATTCAGAACACTATTGACAAAAGTGACATGGGTCTTTTTTATTCTTGGATTTTGATTTTGTGGAGGGGTGACTTATTTTGTCTGATGTTTAACAGTAGTCATGGCCTTTACATGGCCAACAGGACCCCCCCCCCCAGCTGTGTATCATTACAAGAATTTCTAGATATTGGGAAGATTCCTAAGAAGGATTAATTGATCTATGGTTAAGAATCACAGACCAAGGGCTAGGAATGTATAGCTTCATTGAAATTTCAAAGGAATTTCCCAGCATACCTACCACATCCTAGTTTGAATCCCAGATTCTAATACCATAAAAGAAAGAAAGCAGGTCAGGAAATCATGTCCCTTGCGTGAAGTAACTTCAGTAAGCCACTAAAAAGTCTCATTTTTAGTTTGGTTCCCTGTATTGCTCAGGGTTCTGGGTTGAGTTCCCTGCCTTAGTGATCACTCACAATTCAGAGGTTTCATTAACTCCAAATCAGTGCCCTCTTCTGGCTTCTACATGCACTGGACATGCAGTGATACCCATACAGACACACAGATACAAATAATGAAATCTAATATTTTTTTAAAGTTTACTTCTTTTTTTCCTTCTGATTTTGTGGGGGGGGGGGGTCCTGAGCATATATGCAGGTCATTGTTACAGAATAATTTCTGTCCTTCCAATTCTACGTGGTTTCCAAGGCCCAAGGAACTTGGGTCACCTTAGTCTTGCTTAGGACGTGCAATTTAAAATTATTCATTGCTGGTACAAAAAGGCCATTTTGCCGTGCATGGTGGTGCACGCTTGTAATCCCAGCACTCGGGAGGCAGAGGCAGGCAGATCTCTGTGAGTTCAACGCCAGCTTGGTCTACAGAGCGAGTTCCAGGCCAGCTGGGAATACAGGGAGACCCTGTCTCAAAAAGGCCAAAAAAAAAAAAAAGGCTATTTTTCTATTGTTACTAAAAGGTTATATTTCTCCTGTCACTGAATATTTAGTGTTAATATTATTCCCCTGTAGATTTTTAGAAGTTGTTATATAAGCAATGCTTGTTGTATTAATACAGGACTTTTCTTTTTGTCTTTTTGAGACAGAGTCTCTAGGAGCCCCAGCTATCCTGGAACTCACTTAGACCTTCAAGGCTGCCCTTGAAGTCATAGTGATCCACCTGCCTCTGCTTCCCGAGTACTGGGATTAAATGCAAGAGCCACCATGCCTGGCTTTGTAAAGGACAATTTTATAATATCTGTCTTATTTTATTTTTTGAATATTTTTCTTATTAATTTTTATTTCATATATATTGCCTGCATGTGTGTAGGTGCACCTGTGTTGCGCAGTGCCCACAGAGGTCAAAAGACAGCATTGGATCCCATGGAACTGGAGTTAATGGTGGTCATGTGGGTGCTGTGAACTGAACCCAGGTCCTCTGCAAGAGCAGACAATGCTCTTTACTGCTGAGCTATTTCTCCAACCTTATTTATTTTTTTTTTTTTTCTTGATTGAGAACTTACCATAAGAAAATCTGTAAGAGCTACTTTTTTTTTTTTTTTTTTTTTTTTTTTTAAAAAAAGTCTCCCTATAGTCCTAGCTGTCCTTGAACTTGCTCTGTGTAGACCAGGCTGGCCTTGAACTCACAAAGATCCACCCACCTCTGCCTCCTGAGTGCTAGGATTAAAGGCATGTGCCACCATGCCCGGCACTACCTATTTCTTAAAAGAATACAGGTAACCATTTATGTTAGTATTTTAAGACAGGATCTTGCTATTTCACCCAATCTACTTACCTCGACTCCTGCCTCAGTATCCTAAATGCTGAGATTAAAGGCTAGATCACTTCATAATGTTTTTAAATCTCTATTTAAAGAATAGTAACAAGCCAGGTATGGTTTTGCATGTCCATAATACTAGTACTTGGACAGCTAAAGCAGAAGAATTGTACTACAAAGCAAGACCCTGTCACTAAAGAGCAAAAACCACAAGTTTCTAATTTCATTCCATATTACTTATTATTTAATAGTAAAGGTCCGTCCTTCATTCATTTATTTTTTAGGCCCTGGAAATGTACAAGGACGATTGGAACAAGGTTTCAGAACATGTTGGAAGCCGTACTCAGGACGAATGCATCCTCCACTTCTTGAGGCTTCCCATTGAGGACCCATACCTTGAAAACTCAGACGCCTCCCTTGGGCCACTAGCATACCAGCCCGTCCCTTTCAGCCAGTCAGGAAATCCAGTGATGAGTACTGTTGCTTTTTTAGCATCTGTGGTTGACCCTCGAGTCGCATCTGCTGCAGCCAAAGCAGCTTTGGGTATGTCAGTCATCTCTGTAGTACAAAAGAAAAAAATCTCAAATATAAGTATTCTCATCTGAACTGAAGATATACGAAGATGCTGTGATTTGGGGGATAAGAACTTTGGGTAGTAGAATTTCATTGTTCATAGCTGATTTTTACCCTTTGCACTTTACTGGTACAGAGAATGGGCCTCAGAGGTCATTGCAACCGAAAGGGTTTTTTGTTTAATTTTTTTTTTAATTTTTTTTTTATGTGTATGAATGTACTGTCTGCATGTAGGTTTGTACACCCTTGTCGTGCAATGCAGCGGAGGTCAGAAGAGGGTGTTGGATTCCCCTGGAATTGGAGTTAAAGACGGTTCTCATCCCCGGGGGATCGAACCCGGGTCCTCTGCAAGAGCACTTGGCGCTCTCAACCGCCAGGCCATCTCTCCAGCCCCAGCAACCAAAAGTTTTATTGTTTCATATAGTCTAGTGGTCACACATAAAACAAAATTAAATTATAATTGTACTTTTATTCTTGAAACAGAGGAGTTTTCTCGGGTCCGAGAGGAGGTACCCCTGGAATTGGTTGAAGCTCATGTCAAGAAAGTACAAGAAGCTGCACGAGCCTCTGGGAAGGTTGATCCCACGTTTGGTTTGGAGAGCAGCTGTATTGCAGGCACTGGCCCTGATGAGCCAGAGAAGCTTGGTGAGTCACTACTGTGCTCAGGGACTTGAATAGAAGTTCATATTCAATGTCAGTGTGCAAAATTTTGGAGTTTGCTTGCACTTAAATGAATACAATTGTCAGTGAAAACTTGACCTATAAAAGTTAGTACATGATTTCTTTTTATGTGTGTGCATGCGAGAGAGAGAGAGAGAGAGAGAGAGAGAGAGAGAGAGAGAGAGAGAAATTTGAAGCTTGCATAAAATGCCTGACAGCTGCACTATGAAGTATTTGGTGAGCTGAGTGTGATGGTGCACACCTTTAATCCCAGCACTCGGGAGGGAGAGGCAGGAGGATCTCTCTGTGTTCAAGGCCAGCCAGTTCTACAGAGTGAGTTCCAGGACAGCTGGTGCTCTACAGGGAGACCCTGTCTCGAAAAGACCAAAAAATAAATAAATAAAAAATAAAATTCCTCATTTTAACCGCTTAAAAATGTGATGTGTAGTAGTTTCTAATATATACACACAGTTCGTTTATCACAATTATTCAATTCTCTGACACTTCTCCAATAAGGGGTTCTCTCACTCCAGGGGATTTCTGTTTGTTTGAGACAGGAACCTTTGTATTGTAGCCTATGCTGATGACCTGGTCATCTTGCTTCAGCTACAATAAGTATGGGGATTATAGGCTTATGTCATCATCACTCCCGGTTCTTCTCAGGCCTGGGCATGACGGATCAGAGTTTCTCTGTGGACATTCCTATTCTCAACAGCATAAAGCAGTTTTGCAACATACTTCCTTTTATATCCAGTTTATTCTGTTTCCCCGGAATGTTACCAAGTTTCATGCTGGTAGAATCAGCCAGTATTTCATTCTTTGTTCTCTGGAATAGTAATTTTTATTTTATTATTTTTTAGTCTTTTTGAGACAGGGTCTCCCTTTAGTTCCAGCTGGCCTGGAGCTCATTAGGTAGAGTAGGCTAACCTTGAACTTACAGACATCCACCTGCCTCCCCCCCCTTGCTGAGATTAAAGGCATGCACCACCACGCCCGGGTTCATTTATTTTTTATTTTATATGTATGTTTTATCTGCATGTATATTACTTTGTCCTAGCTGAGTCACCAACAGGATAAAAGAACTTGTACATCCGCAACCTCTTCAGAGTATCTATAGCTCAGACCAGATTTCAGACCTCTGGTCTAGACCTCTCTCTAGAGGCTGGGTTTTCATAGCATTAGGAGAGGAATGCACAGCACATAATTCAACTGTTTTATGGCATTTTCTAAGAGTTTTAGCATTGTCCCTGGATTTTTCTACTTTCAGGGTACCTGTTTTTATATAAGTCATTTTGGAATCGTACTCAGTTAAAAAGCTGATGTCAAATTTGCCTTTTACCATAGAGATTGTGGGTGTGCAGTACTTTTGATGTGTGGAAACATAATTGTGGATGTTGTTTTTGAAAGATGTCTTTAACTCCCATCCCCCATTTAACATTTTTCTCCCAAATACTACCTTTTGTTCTATAATTAACCTTATTCAGCTAAGGTGGCCTAAGGCATTGCCATTAATCTACACAGGCCAGAAAAGAGTTATCAGATCCCATGAAACTGGAATTTTTTAATTATTTATTATTTTTTATGTGTATGAGCGTAGTGTGTGCATGTAGGTTGGTGCACCCGTGTCGTACAATGCGGCGGCTGTCAAAAGAGGGTGTCGGATTCCCCTGGAACTGGAGTTAAAGATGGTTCTTGGCTGCCATGTGGGTGCTGGGAATCGAACCTGGGTCTTCTGCAAGAGTAGTCGGCACTCTTAACTGCTGAGCCATCTCTCCAGCCCCAGTTGTTGTGTTTTGAGAAAGGATCACACTAAGGAGCTCTGGGTGGCGTGGAACTTGTTTGTAAATCTGGTTGGCCTCAAACTCACAGTGATCTATCATGCTTGGCAAAAGTGTTAAGAATCAGAATATTATTGACATTCCTCCTCCTTTTTCTCATCTCACCTTCCCACTCCTATAGCAGGAATCCAATTCTCCGTACTTTCTTTTTCACGAACATGGTTGCATTTAAGCAACTTATGTTAAGTATACTTTTTCTTAGTTGAAGTCTTTATAAATATGGAATATTTAGACTTTGTCTTTTTGAAACAGGGTCTCCTTGTAGCTCCAGCTGGCCTGGAACTTGCTCTGTAGACCAGGCTGGCCTTGAACCCACAGAGATCCACCTGTCTCTGCCTCCTGAGTGCTAGGATTAAACGCATGTGCCACCATGAGTGGCAGAATATTTAGACTTTTTAGACCTGAATTTTTTTTTTCATTTTTCTTATCTTTTTTTTTTTAAAACTTTTTTTTTAATTTTATTTATTTCTGTATGTGTAAGAATGTACTGTCTGCATGCAGGTCTGTGCACCCGTGTTGTGCAATGCCGCAGAGGTCAGAAGAGGGCGTCAGACTCCCCTGGAACTGGAGTTCTTCTGGAATTGGAGTTTCAGGCGGTTCTCGGCCGCCATGTGGGTGCTGGGGATCAAACCTGGGTCCTCTGCAAGAGCAGTCGGCACTCCTAACCGCTAGGCCATCTCTCCAGCCCCTCATTTTTCTTATCTTTTTAAAAAAATATTTTATTTAGGGCTGGAGAGATGACTTGGCAATTGAGGGCAATGACTGCTCTTGCAGAAGACCCAGGTTCGATTCCCAGCACCCACATGCCAGTTAAGCAGTCTTTAAGCCAGGCGTGGTGGCACATGCCTTTAATCTTAAGAACTTGAGAGGCAGAGGCAGCTGGGTGTCTGACTTCAAGGCCAACCTGGTCTACAGAGTGAGTTCCAGGCCAGCTGGGGCTATAGAGAGACCCTGTCTAAAAATAAATAAAATGTTTTTTAAAAAAGCAGCCAGTGCAGGGGCTGGAGAGATGGCCTAGCGGTTAAGAGCGCCGACGGCTCTTGCAGAGGACCCGGGTTCGATCCCCAGCACCCACATGGCGGCCGAGAACCGTCTGAAACTCCAATTCCAGGAGAACTCCAGTTCCAGGGGAATCCGAGACCCTCTTCTGACCTCCGCGGCATTGCACGACACGGGTGCACAGACTTGCATGCAGACAGTACATTCATACACATACAGAAATAAATAAAATTAATAAAAAAAAAAAAAAAGCAGCCAGTGCAAGAGCACTGAGCCATCCCTCCTGCCCCTCAGTTTTCTTTTAGTTTTATTTTTTTGGTCTTTCTAAAAGACAGGGTCTCCCTGTAGCCCCAGCTGTCCTGGAACTCACTCTGTAGAACAGGCTGGCCTTGAACTCACAAAGATCCGCCTGCCTCTGCCTCCCGAGTGCTAGGATTAAAGGTGTGTGCCACCAACGTCTGGCTATTTTTCTTTTTAGCTCAGTATTGTATCTAAGTGCTGTTTGATTCACTCCTCTACCATATTTTGAGTGTGATTATAATAACCCAATTTAATTTCTCATTTTAGTACTGAATGGACAAGTTAGTTAATTTCCTTTGGTTTTGTTTTTGGTTTTGTTTTTGTTTTTTTTGAGACAGGGTCTCCCTGTAGCCCCAGCTGTCATGAAACTCACTCTGTAGACCAGCCTGGCCTTGAACTCACAAAGATCTGCCTGCCTCTGCCTCCCAAGTGCTAGGATTAAAGGCGTGAGCCACCACCCTCGGCTCCTGATGTTCTTTTCTAAATGCCTATAGTGATTAATAAATAGTACCGTGGAGCAACTACCATTCCATGGAATTCTTAAAATCTATTTTAAGTTTTATTATTTGTTTGTTTGTGTCCACCATTGGCATATAAAGAGATCAGTGGATGACTTTTTGGGAGTCAGTTCTTTCCTTCTACATTTTTAGTTTAAAGTGATTGAACTCAGGTTGCCATGGTTATATATAGCATTTGCTTTTATCCACTGAATCATCTTTCTGGACCCCATGAATTTATTATTTTTACTTGTTGTTTGCTTGGATTTACTTTTTTCCTTTATATTTTCCATTTTTCTGTTCTATATATGTATCATCTATATTTGTTTTCTAGTTTTATTTCTGGTTTACCTTGTCTTCATTTCTAATATATCATTTTATATCATTTTGATATCTTGGTTATTTCGTGATAAACTAATATTCTCTTGTTAGTTCTTGATCTTTGTGATTCTGTCCTTTAAATGCTCCATCTATAACCACTGTATCTGAGGCACATTAAGTAAGTTTTCTGCTCTCAGAAGGGCGAAACTCAAAACTTTATTTTCCAATACAGGGTATATAGAAAGTTTCTACCAATCAGCACAGAGAGCATCAGAGCACATCCAGTCATCGAAAAGGTCAACTTAATCGCACAGTCACATAGCCCTTAGCCTGTAGATGTTTCCATGCTGTTCACAAGCTCAGTGACATGCCTCTATAGGTGTTTCCATGCTGTTTACAAGCTCAGTGACCTGCCTCTATAGGTGTTTCCATGCTGTTTACAAGCTCAGTGACCTGCCTCTATAGGTGTTTCCATGCTGTTTACAAGCTCAGTGACCTGCCTCTATAGGTGTTTCCATGCTGTTTACAAGCTCAGTGACCTGCCTCTATAGGTGTTTCCATGCTGTTTACAAGCTCAGTGACCTGCCTCTATAGGTGTTTCCATGCTGTTCACAAGCTCAGTGACCTGCCTCTATAGGTGTTTCCATGCTGTTCACAAGCTCAGTGACCTGCCTCTATAGGTGTTTCCATGCTGTTCACAAGCTCAGTGACCTGCCTCTATAGGTGTTTCCATGCTGTTCACAAGCTCAGTGACCTGCCTCTATAGGTGTTTCCATGCTGTTCACAAGCTCAGTGACCTGCCTCTATAGGTGTTTCCATGCTG
This sequence comes from Rhizomys pruinosus, assembly GCA_009823505.1. Lineage (NCBI taxonomy): Eukaryota > Metazoa > Chordata > Mammalia > Rodentia > Spalacidae > Rhizomys > Rhizomys pruinosus. The sequence goes on from VZQC01002896.1 coordinate 1,840,920, forward strand.
TTCACAAGCTCAGTGACCTGCCTCTATAGGTGTTTCCATGCTGTTCACAAGCTCAGTGACCTGCCTCTATAGGTGTTTCCATGCTGTTCACAAGCTCAGTGACCTGCCTCTATAGGTGTTTCCATGCTGTTCACAAGCTCAGTGACCTGCCTCTATAGGTGTTTCCATGCTGTTCACAAGCTCAGTGACCTGCCTCTATAGGTGTTTCCATGCTGTTCACAAGCTCAGTGACCTGCCTCTATAGGTGTTTCCATGCTGTTCACAAGCTCAGTGACCTGCCTCTATAGGTGTTTCCATGCTGTTCACAAGCTCAGTGACCTGCCTCTATAGGTGTTTCCATGCTGTTCACAAGCTCAGTGACCTGCCTCTATAGGTGTTTCCATGCTGTTCACAAGCTCAGTGACCTGCCTCTATAGGTGTTTCCATGCTGTTCACAAGCTCAGTGACCTGCCTCTATAGGTGTTTCCATGCTGTTCACAAGCTCAGTGACCTGCCTCTATAGGTGTTTCCATGCTGTTCACAAGCTCAGTGACCTGCCTCTATAGGTGTTTCCATGCTGTTCACAAGCTCAGTGACCTGCCTCTATAGGTGTTTCCATGCTGTTCACAAGCTCAGTGACCTGCCTCTATAGGTGTTTCCATGCTGTTCACAAGCTCAGTGACCTGCCTCTATAGGTGTTTCCATGCTGTTCACAAGCTCAGTGACATGCCTCTATAGGTGTTTCCATGCTGTTCACAAGCTCAGTGACATGCCTCTATAGGTGTTTCCAAGCTGTTCACAAGCTCAGTGACCTGCCTCTATAGGTGTTTCCATGCTGTTCACAAGCTCAGTGCAGGCAGCAGCTGATCACAGCAAGGGTGCTGTGTTGATGGAAGCAAGAACTTCAACAGCGTGGCTTACTAATCAAGCCCGGGAGTGGCCTACATACCCCTCCCCCTTTTTTTGTCCTTTTTTTAAAATTATTACCATTATTAAACTTTTTCCATAGGTCACACATCATTTCTCCATCAAACGTAGAGTCGCTTCCCCTTCCAGGCCCCCAATCCCACCCAAGTCCCTGCACTCCACCATACATGTCCTGCATCTCTCTCGAGTCTCTCTAGTTTTTTCGTTTTAGTTCTTTTGTTGTTGTTCTCTCCAACTTGTATTGCTACATTATATATAGATATATATACATAGTTATATATATATATACATAAATATATACATACATACATATATCCCTTGAATTGGATGATTTCTTTTTTCTTCCTTAAAAGATGTCATGTTTTCCTTAAGGAAGTGCTGGAAGGTTCCTCCTTGGCAGCCCCAACCATCAATCCTGTACTTTTGCTCCACATTGGGGTCTTTCCCTCCCATGGTCCCCCAAAATGAAGTCCAGTAAGCATGTGCCCTGTCTTGATCCCCCTGCACTGGCCTCCATAATACATCCCAGATTGTCTAACAATGGCAGTCTACACTCTGACAAGGCTAACATCCCCTTATCTGCTCTCAGTCTTAATAAATTTTCTTGGTCTATGTTATGAGCCAACTACTTTTGACAGTTTCTTGGAACAAAATTGGGGTAAAAAAAAATTATACCACAGAGGATCTTATCCTGTTCTTGTAGCCAAGATTTGTCACTGACTTATTTATAACTTTATAACCTTGTGGATATCCGAGTACTAGAATCTGCTTTCTTCCCTAGACCTGGCTAGTGAACATCTTAGCTTCTTGTTTTTGTTTTCTTTTCTTGTTGTTTTGGCAGGTTGTCCCTGTAGCCCTAGGTGAGTTGGAATAGGCTTATGTAGAACAGGCTGGCCTTGATCTCACCTCTTCTCAAGTGCTGGGATTAAAGGTGAGGGCCACCACACCCAGCCTACAGCTTTTTTTGGGGGGGGGAGTGTCTTTTTGAGATAGGGTCTCCCTGTAGCTCTGGATGTCCTGGAACTCACTCTGTAGACCAGGCTGGCCTTGAACTTACAGAGATCCGCCTGCCTCTGCCTCGTGCTAGGATTAAAGGCATGTGCCACCATGCCCAGCCATCTACAGCTTTTTGATGACAATTATATGGTGACGAACCTGCCCCTTGGAAGTCTTTGTCCCAGTTATGGAAAAACTGGTGCCACTTCTGGCACAGTAGGCTTCCTGGCATTTCTTTGATGTTATTGTTGGGTACATGTACTTCTGCCTTGGGTGAGATTCATGTGTACCTAAAGCTCCTAGTTAGCTGTAGTGAGGAACTGGCCTAGAATTCGATATGTAGACTTAGCCGCTCCCAAACTCATACAGATCTATCCACCTGCCTTTGCCTCCCACATGCTGGGAATAAAGCCATGTGTCACCTCACTTGGCTGATTATTAATTTTTCCTTCCCATGCCTCCATGTTTGGTTTCCAGTCACTTTTCCTGAGTTCTAACAGCAAATGTTCTTGGTTTTTTTAAATGTTGTTTTAAACGGAACAGCAACTTCTGCAGCTGCACGCTCAGGGTACGATTGTAGCCCTTCCAACACTATCTTCCAAATTTCTAATTTTTCTCATCTCCCCACATAATCATACATTTTATCCCCTAAAATGCTGTTCTGGGCACCTGGTACTCTCTCTGCTTGCCATGCATGGCTCTTTAGGAGATGCTTATGTAATCGTTTATCCTTATGATTAAGATAGTCATATACTTCTTATAGCATCCCTTCATTGATCCTCTGTGTCTGTGTTATGCTGTGGTAGACTGTTGACATCTTTTCCCTTCCAGCAAAATTTGAGGATTTTGTGGTTTCAGCAAACATGTAACTGAGCAATGTTTCTTCTTCAAAATATGTACTCATTATTAAATGCCTATTAAATAATTTTTAGTTGATTGATTGATTGATTGATTGATTGATTAACTGATCTTCTTGAGACAGAGTTTCCCTGTAGCTCCATCTAGTCTGGAAGTAGCTATGTAGAACAGGCTGGCCTTGAACTCACTGAGCTCCTCCTTAGTGCTCCTTTAAAGGTGTATCACACCACACCCAGATAAGGAACAACACTCCAGATCCCCTCAACAGAACCTGCTGTCTGCTCTGCCTTGCTCTTCCCTGGTTAACCATTATCTTGATACCTATTTGTTTTCTTTTTATTATTATTTATTTATTTATTATGTATGAGTGTAGTGTCTACATGTAGCAACCTACATGCACCCGTGTCATGCAGTGCTGCGGAGGTCAGAAGAGGGCATCAGATTTCCCTGGAACTGGAGCTAAAGATGGTTCTTAGCTGCCATGTGGGTGCTGGCAATCGAACCCAGGTCCTCTGCAAGAGCAGTCGGCGCTGTCAACCACTGAGCCATCTCTCCAGCCCCTGTTTTGTATTTTTGAGACAATATTTAATTATGTAGCCTTGGCTGCTATATTGCTGACTGTGTAGATCAGGCTGACCCTGAACTCACAGAGATTCTCCTGTCTCTGCTTACCAAGTGTGACTTAAATTCGTACATAACCACACCAGGCCCATAGTCTTAATATTTTAAAGTGTTGTTTGTTTAATCCTAAACTATTTACTATTTGTTCTTTCACTTCCTTTATAACCTTGTAGTTGTGAGATTGTTAATTACACTGCCTAAAATATATTTTATATGCTCTAGTTTTAATCATTTCTGTATTTTTTTTTTTTGTCTTTCATTTGTAGAAGGATCTGAAGAAGAGAAGATGGAAACAGACTCTGATGGTCAGCAGCCTGAGAAGGTATTTAATTGTCTTATTACAGAAGAAAAAAATAAAACCTCCAAAGCATATTCCCTATAACTATGGTTGTCTGCATGTAGGTTTGTGCACCCGTGTCATGGAATGCCTCGGAGGTCAGAAGAGGGTGTCGAGGAACTAGAGTCCCTATAACTATGGTTATAGGGAATATGTTTTGGAGGTTTTATTTTTTTCTCTTCCAGGCAGGGTCTCCCTGTAGCCCCAGCTGTTCTGGAACTTGCTCTGTAGATCAGGCTGGCCTTGAACTCACAAAGATCCGCCTGCCTCTGCCTCCCAAGTGCTAGGATTGAAGGTGTGTGCCACCATTCCCGGCAAATCATTGCTTAGTGCTTTTATTTTTTTATTTTTTATTTTTTATTTTCTATTTATTTTTTGGAGGTCTTTTTAGTCCATTGACTACCAGTCAATTTTGAGTTAAGTTCTAGTTCTCACAGAGTATTATATAGGATGTTTCCTTTAATTTATTCAGTACAGATTTATCTAAGCCCTATCGTCATCTTTTGTGCCCCTCTCAGGCACAGTGGAAGTATGATTCCAAAATTGTGGTTATTGTGAATATTGAATTGTAGGACCTAGGTTCTATACTGTGCCAGAAGAGAATTAGAGAATACTAAAATGATTTCCTAGGAGAGTTAACTGCCACCAAAAGAATATTTAGAAAAGGATTAATAAGAAGGTGATATTTGAGGTAGGTTTTCAACAGCAGAGAGAACTGTAATGAATGAAATGGATGAAGAATCTGAGTTTCAATAACATCAGGAGCTTAGTGTATTATTAGTGTATTATTGATTCCGTTCCTAGACTTATGAGATGGTAAAGGTTTGGCAGAGTTGGACAGTCTGCACAGCCCTAACAAGTCAGCATGGTTATTCATATTATTATCAATTACACCACATACTATGCAGTCATTTGATATTTGAGTGAATATTTGTAAAAATAAGCGGGAATTTAAGGTCTTGGTTACATGTGGTATTACAAATTATCATATAGTCTGTATAATAATACAATTCCTGCAGTGTTCCAAATACTGTATACCTAATAATTTTACATTTGATTTAATTCTTTTTTTTTTAATTTTATTTTTTTGTATGTGTATGAATGTACTGTCTGCATGTAGGTCTGTGCACCTGTGTCGTGCAATGCAGCGGAGGTCAGAAGAGGGTGTCGGATTCCCCTGGAACTGGAGTCAAACACGGTTTTCAGCTGCCATGTGGGTGCTGGGATCGAACCCAGGTCCACTGCAAGAGCAGTTGGTGCTCTTAACCGCTAGGCCATCTCTCCAGCCCCTTGATTTAATTCTTAAAGTAGCCTCAAGTTAGTCTCTCCTCGTTTCTCTGTTATAACTCTTCCTGAAATCATCAATAAATAATTAATATGATTAAAGAATTTAATTGTGGGGGGGGCTGCAGAGAACCCTCTTTGACTCCAGTTCCTCGACACCCTCTTCTGACCTCCGAGGCATTGCATGACACGGGTACACAAACCTACAGGCAGACAGTAAGTACATTCATCACATACAAAAATAAATAAAATAAAAAAAAAGAACTTAATTGGGAAGTCAGAGAGATGGCTCAGAGGTTAAGAGCACTGGCTGCCCTTGGAGAGGACCCAGGTTCAATTCCCAGCACCCACATGGTGGCTAACAGCTGTCTACAGCTCTAGTTCCAGAGGATCCAACACCCTCTTCTGACCTCCTCAAGCATTGCACAACACAGGTGCACCTATGTACATGCAGGAAATACATTCATACACATAAATAATAAATATGTAAGCTTTAGATATCAGAAAAAAATAATAAAATTTCCAAAACAAAAGAATTTATGGGGTTTTCTTCTGGCAGCATCCCTTCTTACCTCTTACTTGACAGTGTTAAATTCAAGTGCTTGTAAACCTAATGAAGGACTGGGAAGACTGGGAAGACGCCTCAGTGGTTAAGCACTGGCTGTGTGGAGTGCAGAATCCACATAATGCCTGGTGGACCTGTTGGCCCATAATTCTATTCTCAGAAGAAACAAACAGGATCCACAGACAAGCTTGACTTGAGAGACCCTGCCTCGGTGAATAAGTGGAAATGTGAACAAGGAAGATTCCTGACATCCACCTTAGGCATACATTTGTCTGCACACACACACATACACAGAAACCATACTCGAACAACACATGGAAATGAAAAAGAAAACTAATCAATTATTTAATTATCCCCCCAGCCTTTTTTTTTTTTTTTTTGAACTCACAGAAGTGCTGGGATTAAAGGCATTGACTACCACACCCAGCAGTACTTGTTTTATTTATTTATTTACTTATTTATTATTATTATTATTATTATT